>JAWZSL010000019.1:15865000-15920000 GCA_034769285.1 Lutjanus argentimaculatus
CCCTAATAGTGATTTTTTTTTAAACAATAAACTGAATTGGCTTGTGGACAAAACAGAAGTTTGAGGACATCATCTTGATCAACATTTTTCATCATTTTCTGACATCTTACAGACCAAAAAACAAATTATCTAATTGAGAAAATGATCAACATATTAATACACAATGAAAAGAATCATTAGTTGCAGCCCTAAAAGGAATCTTGTAATTGTAACACAATCTCCTCCATCACCTTCCCTTTAAGTTTCCCTGCTTTTAAAAATAACCAGATAAATATTTATTTTTTGCTTCAGCTCCAAACCTCTGTTTACTGATATTTAATTGCCTGAAAATCGACTCTGCCGCTGATTGTTGCACAGCATGACACATGAGCATTTATTTTATTTTTGTTTCCCTCTGTTGTTTTCAAGAGCATTTTTTATTTTAAAAGGTATAAAGGCTGTGGGGTGTGGACTAATAATGCCTCTGGATGTGTAGTTGGTGATTAGACCTCCTCCACCTCCTCCACCCCTCCTGTTGCAATTTAAAAGACAACTTTAAAAAAAAAACAACAACAAAATTTGTTAAACACTCTCAGATGCAGCAGTCCATGCAACAGCAAGCCATATTATTAATTTCTCAAGGTTGGATTTTTTTTTTTTAAATTTCATTTAAATGTGTTTTACAGCAGTGCTTAATGCTGACTATAAACCTTCTTCAATCCATAATGCTCATTTCTGCCACCTGTAGGCTGTGACCTTTAGGCAACAGGGGAGTGTGCACCTCATAAAAATGTCTGAAATATTTATGCGCATCAAATCTAATATCCAGCCAAATAGTCATAGCCCTGCAGTCTGAGGAAAGCAGCTAAAATATGAGTCATGTACATTGAAAACAGACAGTGAGGCAGGGAAAACAGGGACACATCAGGACGGGCAGACAGACAGACAGACAACAGACAGACAGCAGCGGTCAGATGAGCAGATCATGGCTGACAGCTGGAGCAGTGATGACTTACCAGTAATTAAGATGGGATGATAACAAAAGCACCATGAGTGAGTTGTGTGTGTGTGTGTGTGTGTGTGTCTCTGTGATGCAGCAAGTTTTGCATGTGAGCCTGCAAAATCAGTTTATTTGTGTTTTCGTGCACTACCTGGCAAGTGTTGATAATATGTGATTTTAGAAAGAGAAAGAAAGGTGATGGTGTTGGTAGGGGGGGAGAGAGGAGAAGGAGGGTGTTTTCTAATCAGAGTCACTGTCGTTTTGTTGTCACCTGCTCCCAGACAGACAAAGTGGCATTTCCTGACTGTTCCCATCCCCGTCTGAGTTATCTGACACCCAAAAATACGGCTACGGGGAAGCAGGGAGACGAGGCACCATGCACAGCCTTATCCCGGTAAGGAGATGGCTTCTTATCAGATCAGGCTAGGAAGTTTATTTTATGGAGTAAATCTGTATAGAGGGGATAAAGAAATGACACATCCCTTGCGGACACAAAAGGAGAAGGAGATTAGTCCTCCAGCAGCATATATGGCTTTAGTTCAACCTGACAGGCAGCGGATTGAAAGGTCATGAAATAATAATCCCCCTATTCTTCTGCTCTAATCCTACGAGGGTGTGTTTCACTATGGGAACGTATAGGCTGGGGCTATGTGCTGCAGGGTGGATGTTCATTTTGTGTTGTCACTGTATTTAGATAGGCATCCAACACTGATTTAAATTAATTAGACTAATTATGATTGAAGAGGGATTTTTTATGATGAGTGTCAGTGCCAGTGCGTCTGTGATGTTTTTTTCTATTTTTGTAATTCATGTTTGTACATATGCTGGAGGTTATTTTTTCTGTTTGTCTGGCTTTTTTTTTTCTTAATCAGACATGTTGGAGGTTAAAGGGACATTACAAAAACCTCCTCCACCACCCCACACTAAGGGTGTGAGAAAAAATTGATTCTGTTAAGTAGTATTATTTTTTTATTTTTTTGATTCCCGAATTGAATTTCATATGTATAAATTACGGGTGTAATGATAGATCGATCTGAATCAATATATTAATCCAAGTGATTCAATATTATAGATGCAAAGTGAAAATATGATCTGTATTGTCATCTTAAAAAGTACGCCTTTATTTTGAAATTTCCACGCATGTCTGTGTCACAAATGTCTGGCAGAGTTCAGTGATAAATCTGTCGACTCATAATCTAGTTGCTTTTTGTGAGCTGACATAAATGTAACTGCCTTAAATGGACATATATTGATTGTAGACCCCTGGTACACCCTAGTATAAATAACTAGTGCTTCATCCATTAGGTTGATGCTAACATATTGGTGAATTTTCATTAACACGCTAACAGAAATTAGCATTGTGATCACAGTGATATTATCTTAACAAATAACCCATTTTACTTCACATGCTTAACAACATAAGATGATGTGGGCTCAGACTTTCAGGCATGCATTTGCTCTGACCTGTGGGACAAAAACTAATATCTGCTGACTTGACATTGCTAACTCGATCTATTACTCCAGCTTGACAACACTCCACACTGATCAGCTACAACAACCTCAGTGGGTCAAAACTGAAATTTAAAATGAGCAGTTTACAAATTCAGTTTCATGTCAATGTCAATGTCAATTAAAAGACTTTTTGTGCAGTTTTCAGGAGCTCTGTTCATTTTGGTCTAACTTAATATATTATTTGGTTATGGCACCACTTTGATGAGGAGGAACTGCTAAAGTTTACTTCAGAAAGTATTTAATTTACTACTTCAATATATAGTATCGCAATGGTGCTGCTGAGATAAAACTCGAAAGGCTGACGTGTGATGTTGTGATGTGCATTATTTTTGGAAATATGACTAATGTTATACAGGCTTCAGAAGAGTATGATTAAACTTTTTCACATGGTCCAGTGTTAAAATATTGAATTGCATTACTTGCAAAATTGCAATATTTAAAGGAGCACTTTGTAGCAAATGTGCCTGCAGAAATGAGTACATCAGTCCATATACAGCAAGTCGGAGCCCTAGACGGTATACTAAATAGGTTGAAATCCTCTTTAATAAGTGATGTATGGTTGAAGCAAGTTGTTTTCCCTCACCCCTCCTCTCCAGACTTCGGGAGGCTCAGGCAGGCTGCAGGGACATTGCAGGGACACACACGAGCAGAACATCATAAATTGACAATAACAAGTGACGAGTCCTACCCTGTAAGTTGATCCACTGTTTATAACTGTCAATTTTCTGTTGATGTTAAGATAAGCCTGTTACCCTGAAAACAAAAGCCCACTGCTTTGAAAATACACACTCAGGACATCAAGCTCAGTGACTACCTGTCTCACTGTCTGCCAGGCTCCATTAACGTGTTGCTCAATTTTAGTATTACAAACATCTGCATCTTCTAAAAGATTATTTATTATTTCTTTAAATAATTAATAATTTCTCACAAACAGACACTAACTCATTCAACAAACATTTGGCATTAATTTTAACTTTAATTAACGTGAAAAGGGCAAACAAAAGCAGTCATTCTGGCCTAGATTACAAATTTCAAAGGACACTGCAGCTGCGGCGTTGTTGTTAGAGAAGCTAGTATTTAAATTTAACATGTTTCCTTGATCTCTGGTGACATATCATAGTCAGTCATGATTTATTACAATATATTACAGATTTCTCCTTTAAGCATCACAATACATATGTGCACCCAGGTATTGTTATGGTATCGAATCAGGAGATGAGTGTGTCATCCCAGCCCTACCTGACACACAGCATCAGGTGTGATGCAAACACACACTTCAACCCACTTGCGTGAGTGTGTGTTTACACGTGCGTGTCCATGCATGCACAAGAGAAACGGGGCCAGATTATGCCATTTAGGGAGGTGTGATCCAACACTGTGTGTGCGTGGGCATGTGTTATGTGTTTGGAGTGTGGTGGGTAAAGAGGTGAAGGGGAGGGGGGGTGGGAGGGGGGGTGGGGGGCTGCCCAACAGCCTGATAATCAAGCATCGAAAATGAGAGAGAGAAATTGAATGCAAACTAATGTGTTCCACACAATTACTCGATTAATAATTCTTATTCCATTACAGTGCCATGGAGACTCAGAGAAAGAAAGAAAGCGATGGTGGGAGAGAGAGGGAGAGATTTTCCGAAACGGGGACGGAGACGAGAGGGAGGGGAGGCGGGAGAGGAGAGAGAGAGGGAGCACATCAGGCTAAGAGATCTGCAGTGGCTGTATATTTCCCAATGCCTAGTTAAGGCTGCAAGGCAGGGGTCAGGAAACTTAATTATAGCGTAAGTGGATAGAAACTGCAGAATGATAAAGAGAAACATGCAGACAGATTGGAATGGCAAGGACAGGTTTAATACTATTTTCTCCTGTCTGCTTCCCTCCCACAATACAAGCCAGACCTGCAATCACACAGGGAAACATCCCATATACCCTGCCTGACAATAACACTAATGCATATCAAAATTACATACTCGACAACTGCAAGGCATTTTGCATGGCTGCTATTACTTTCCAATTTTGTGAGTTCAAGAAAATACATATCCCATGTAATGGTGATATCAGAGGAACTTATTTCCATGCTGCATGTGTCAGAGCTTCAGATAAGCCTTCACCTGTGGTCCAACAAGAGTTATTAAACCGTATCTACCAGCCGAATAAATAATCTGTTTTTTAATTTTTAAGTCTGCCATTAATTCTCCATCCTTTCCTCTTTATTTATTTTTCCTTAATATCTCAAAGTCCAGATTTTTTTAGGAAGCCACATGTGTGTCTTCCTCGTGTCTTGATTTGGATTTCAAATCAGCGGGCCTCAATGGGCGGCCCAATACACACCGTCCGCTGTGCGAGCTCCACAATCTATTTGCACTGTATGAGATTTGCATATCTGCAGCTCATGAAGCAAGGCTTTAATTTCCTCCTGCTGGAGATAAACATCACCTTGTTGGAGCAGATGGGCGGAGGCAGGATGGGGTCAATGAAGAAGAAGCAGGACAATGGCACTGGTTCAGGCTCTGAATGGCCAGAAGTAATAAAATTGCACAATTTCCATACGGCAGCCAATCTTTTTTTTGATAAATTAGGATCAAATGTGATATAAGGAGATGCTGCAAAATTATGTTAGAGGGAGAAATGTTGGATGGTGAGATGTTATATGTTTGTTGCATGCATGTGGGTACATAGAGGACCACATTTGTGACTGATAGTATACTCTTCATTTGCAAAAGGTGAAAAATCACTTCTTTTGGTAGATTTTTCAACTAAAGCTCCCAACCCTGACTATGATCTTTGAAGGGATAGTTCAGATTATTTATTTGTATGAGGTGGTGTACAGTAGATGCCAGTCGGCACGCCCCCAGTTTGGAGAAGCAGGGAGGAGTACCAGCATAGAAGCAAAGCAATGAACTGCTGTTGACAGAGTTAGAAATGAAACTTATTTTAGCTACTTAAAAAAATCAGTTTAAGTGAACACTATATTTGGAATATTTTCATCACTTGCCATCAGACAGTCTTTTCTGATTGGAAACTGCTGTTATATAAGCCAAAAATCAATGTCTCCAAACCAGCCAAACTCCAATCAGTGAAATCAGTCATTTTACCTCAGAGATTGCGGCAGTTGCTGGACTACCACTGCCTCGATCTGTGACTTTGTTTGTGTCATTGCGTGACCTCAGTGTTTAAAAAGAATAGTTCAGAAGCACTCAGATCACACAATAACACACACAAACTCACCGATTGAAGCAACAGTAAACCAGTAACTCCCGTGATCTGCGAGGTAAAATGACTGATTTCACCTGTGGAGTTTGGCTTATAAAGCAGCATTTTCCCATCAGAAAAGGCTGTCTGATGGCAAGGCAAAATGGTGAAAAATTTTCTAAATATTGCATACAAACTGATAATGATTTTTTCTTTTTTTAGGTGGACCTTTTTTAAGTGCCAAAAATAGGTTTTGCTCATTCCACAGCAGCTTCTGTCAACCATGATCTACTGTAGTTAATACACTGACTACCAGTACAACCCCACATCAAATAATCCAAACTATCCCTTTAATGTTAAGTGACTACATTTTAAGCTAATTCTTTTTATACCATCATCTCCATTATATTGTCTTGGTCAATGTCTATATTGAATATAATTAATCCCCTCTGTAGAGCTAGATTCTATTTCTTGCTACTGTTGGCATATTGTACTGATCACACTACGAGAGGTGCCATGTTCTATGAATTAGAGTGTCAACTAAGCACCTTTCTTATGACAATATTAGACACAATGGAAATGATTAATTAGCTTCACATAGATGGAATTTAATCAGGGTCTGAGCTGGAATTTAGTTCACATGTACAGTAAGAGGAGGTAAATTGGACGTAAGGTTGAACAAAGTGAACTTTTCTTTATTAATTCAACTTTAACTTCTAAGATGTGCATTGTGGGAGCTTGCACATTGTTGCACAGCATTTGTATTAGAGGGGGGAGACGGGGATAGCAAGAATAGTTTCTGAATACTGAGCAGCTCATGCGGGAGTTATGTAAACCTCTTGTTATTTGGACGTAGGAACCTTGTAATTAAAGTACTTCTACAGGGGACGGTTCCGCTTTCTGCCTCGCAGAGAGCCGGGGCTATAGGGTGGAGGTTACAGTGAGTTAGAGGGGGTGGATGAGGTGGAGAGAAGAACACTCCCGTCTTTTATTAGCTCCCATTATCTTGTATTTATTTATTTATCAAAAGACACCAATGCAAATCAGGATCCCAAGTCATGGATCCTGCTAATGACACAGACTAGAGTAATTAATTAAAAGCAGATACACAAGCGCACACATTATACATGCGCAAACCCTCATGTGACAAGTTCATCTGATTTTCTAAGAGCCACGCGGTCGGATAAGGCGAGAGGAGGGAGGAAAAGGCAAGAAAATCTGCATCACAGTGTTAATTTAATCAGACTTCAGTAATACCTCTTCTTCTCCTCTCTCCGCGGGCAGCTCGCGGTTTCTCTGCTAGCTTGAGGAGAAGATGAAGGGAGCTTTCAGCCTCTTAGAAGATGAGGGTTAAAGAATGCAGAGATTAAGGAAGTGAGAGTGTGACTGAAAAGAGGGCCGGGGGATTATGTCATCTACAATTGATGTGCTCTCTTAATGTACCTTTAAACATGTGCCACTGGGGCCTGCTTTTATAATGTCTATTCACTCATGGGAGGGTGGGGGTTAAAGTATTAACCCAGAAATACTTTGCAACATATGTGTGGCTCGTGTATTGAGAGTAGTTATCAGGGTTTATGTCACTTTGATATGTATACGGCGTGTGGAGAGATCGTCTTTTGTCAAAGGAAGTCCATTTCTGCTCAGCTTCCCATACACGGCCATGCATTGTACTGATCTCCATATCAAAAAAGAGATCCTTTATCGAACGATCATAGGGACAAAATGTGTCTTTATTCCACGTCTTCAGCTCCAATGAAAATGTTCCCGCAATCTAGTCCAACTTGGACTATGAGCAAAGGATTTATTAAATTGACTGAGTCTCCTCTAACCGCTGAATGAATTGTCTCTCAAATTGCTGCTTGTCTCAACAAAATGACAGCGTAGAGTGCGTGTGGAAGATCTGCAGATCTTATCCATCAGAATGTTATGGGGTTAAGTGTACTTGCAGGTGTGTGTGTGTTTTGGTGTGTGCGCACATACACTTGTCTCCATGTCTGAGTGTCTGTACTGTGTGCAACCATTCGATTAAATCCACGGCTATCACTAACTGGATTAGCTGAGTGGACAGCAGAAGTCTATCATTGCTTATTGATTTTCCTCTGATTCCCATCAGCCCATCAGGGCAGGACATTCTGTGAGCGGCCCCAGTGGGAATCGCTGCTGCAGGGCCCGGGTTAACGTATCTGAGAGGCTTCAAAGCAAGCAGGCACCCATCTTTCTGTGTCAGGAAAAGTCAAATAAGTCAAAGCTATCAGGGGCAACAGATGCTCCCGTCTCTCCTCCCCGTGTGTGAAAAATACAGTTTGACTGCATCTCAAGTGAAGCGCTCAGGGATCAATCTAATCAATGAATCACTACAGATGGCAGAGTTGAGCAACAGCAAGTGAGTCCTTTCTGACATTGCAGAGGATGGGGCATTTCTGTCTCTTCTGTGGTCAATTTTTTGTCAAATTAAACAACTGAAATCATTGGCATTTTGTCTTACACTTGCCCTTGTAGTTCAGCCTTTCAGATTTCACCCCACGGTATCACCACTGCAACACTAACAGGTAAATCATATGTGATTGGGTCACATTGCACTTTAATTACACTCAGTTGCCTCTTTATTAGGTACATCTTTACAATCTAATGCCATCAAATACAACTGTTTGTGCCTCCAATGGTGACACTGTCAAAGGTGTTAATGAGGTCATAGTTAGAGGTGGTGTTGTACTGGAGGAATTTCTAATATTCTGACCTCATGTATATAAATATGAAGGGAGAAAATTAGAAACACCTAATGTAGACCAGTACAACACCTCCTTTAACTTGGACCTCAGCAATAAACATATACAGTTGAGTTTACATATTTCAGCCAGTGTCACCAAAAACGGAACATTTTGAGCTAAAGATAGTTTTCTTTCATTCATCAACTATGAGACTATTCTGTTTGGTTGCACAGTGTTTCATTCTCTGTGATGGGGGTAGCGGTTAGGAGAAGGTTTGCAGTGGAAATGACTTTGCTCATAGTGTTTTACCAAAAAGGAGAAGATAACTGGGCCTTTTTCACTCTGAATAGTCTCTACAGCTCACACACACACACACACACACACGCACCACGTTGTGTTTCCATCACTTCTGGGGACATTACATTAACTTACATTCATTTCCTGGAGATTTATCCTGACCCTACCCATCACAAGTCCCTGCCTAAACCTAACCCTAACCCTGACCTTATTCTAAACCTAACCTTACCCTAACCCTGACTAAGGCTTCACCCTAAAATTTAATGATTTACCTCATGGGGACTTGCAATTTGTCCCCATAAAGTAGGCGAGACCCCACAATGTGAGTGTGTAAACAGATTTGTGTCCGCACAACAATAAGTAATACACGTCCACACACACACACACACACACACACACACACACACATCGTGAACGCATGATGGATAAAGCGCTGTCCGTGGTGCTGAAACAACGCCCGATCAATACACCGTACGTTGCATTTAGAAATCAGACAAGCACTTATGATCTCACTTCAGCTATTAGTTTGTTTAAAAAAGTCGGGCTGATATTTACGGAGCCTCGAACCTTTATCAGCCGTCGGTGTCGGCCCCAGCGCCCTCCGTTTCTCAGGTAGTGCTTCTGGTGGCTGATCTTGGGACCCCTGCTCTTTGTTTGAAATTATGTAGCTAATTTAATATTAATGTAAAGACCCTTACTGTTATAATGTGCAACTAACTGTCTAGTGGAAAGGGGCAAAGTAATGATAATGGGTAACTTCGGTCGGAGAAGTGGGTAGTCGGAGTATTGGGTAGTCGGACTGATGTATGCTCCCCGAAGAAAACACAAGCTGCTCAAGCCCCAACATTTACTTAAATTTTTGAGGGGCAGCACGTTAGCTACAATGTAGCCCACTACACAGCCAATATAGGTACAACTTCTTAACAAAGAAGTATAAATCTCGCTTTTAAAGCTTTGTACACCCTTAAGTTCTGCCTGGCTCCTCACAGCCAGGGAATATGGAGAGTGGGGGCTAGGTAGGGGCAAACTTTTGTGTGGGACCTTTGCAGTGTAGTATGTAATGACAGGATTTACGTTCAATTTGAACCTGTGCCTCCTGGACCTGAGTCCATGGAGGTTTATTAGCAAACAAAAAATGTCATGTAGTGATCGACGATTAATCAGGTTAATTATCTGGTATTTTGAGATAATCTGCATCAGCTGTGCTAACAAGGCTGATCTGCAGGCAGTGTGGCTGCTGTAGAATGATGTCGCTCGTCCCTGAGTTTTGGGAAGGTGGTGAAAACGTTAGTTTTGAGCTCTGTACTATAACTCTGATGCATCCCGCTTTAAATTTTATATATAATATATATATATTTATATAATGTTTCCTCAGTCCTTATCTTTTCTTCATCCTAAATGACAGTAAGTCTGATCTAAAACCATTACTGTCTAGCATTAAATATTTACTGTGTTGTAACAGATATACTACTGTACCTCACAGTCACATTCTGAAATCTATAGAATATTACAAAATATTTTCCACTTCATTAGAGAATAAAAATCCCATCTAAAGCTATGTATTACTGCAAGGTAACCATTTATATTAGATTGTAATGTGCATGGAATTATACATGACTTTTCTTTGATTTGAAAGTGGCGTTATATATCAGCTGCCCTGCTCTCTAAATATCAGCATCAGCCATTGAAAAACCCATAAAAGTCAACGTTATTCAACTAGCGGCCCCTGGGCCGGATACGGCCCTTTTGAATTTTCTATGGCCCGCAAGACTGCCAGTAAATCACAATTACGTGTGTGATACATGTGATAAAATAAAATTTAGGTAGCCTACATCTCTGAGCTACTTTACCCGAGCTGTTCAGGCTCAATGGTTGTGATCTGACTTGGATACATCTATGTTACGTTACACCACGCACCTATGTGCTGGACAGGGATGTGCTGTGATTGGCTGACACACTCGCTCTGCACTTGCAATCAGGGCTCATGGTGAGAGAGATAAAGTCCGTTAGCTAAGCTAACGTTGTGTTGCAACATGTCGCTCTCAAAACCAAAGAGACGGAAAGTTGATTTTGAAAATCGCCAGTTCCAGGGCGAGTGGACGGACAAATATTTATTTACTTTACCTGCTGCGAGTAATAAACCGGTCTGTTTACTGTGCAACGAATGCATATCTGTCATGAAAGAATACAATGTGAAGAGGCACTACAAGACAAATCATGGCTCGTTTTCTGTCAGTTTTCCAGAGGGCTCGGAGGAACGGAGAAGAAAAATACAGGGTCTGCTAGCATCTTTTCAACAGTGTCAAGTCGCACTTGGTCGCTTTTGCACGGAACAAGAGAGGGCCATGATAGCATCCCTTCGTGTCGCCTGGACATTAACCAGACAGAAGAGACCTTTTACCGAGGCGGAGACTGTTAAAGATTGCATGCTTACTGTCATTGACCAAGTGGTTCGTTGACAAAAAAGTAAAGGAAAGCATCATCTCGTCCATTAAAAAGGTGCCTCTCTCGGACACATCAACTCTTGCAGAGTGGAATTACTTGCAAAAGGATGTCTCAAGCAAGCTTTTGGAAAACCACAAAAAAGCTGATGTTATGTCTATCGCTATGGATGAATCAACTGACTGTACCAACATGGCCCAGCTGTGCATCTATGTCAGGTTTCACAACGAAAAAGTTTATTGCAGAAGTTCTTTCTTTTGTGTGACATTTTCGGACACTTGAACACTGAATCTTGAAGTGCAGGGACGAGAAAAGTCTATTGCTGATCTGGTTTAGAGGCTTTGGGCTTTCAAGACAAAGCTAACAATTTTCACAACAGACTTAAAGGCAAAAGAATTGCTGCACTTTCCACGACTGCGTGCATTCATGAACACAGCACCTGAGGCACGGATAACGCCCGTCATGACAGATTTCATGACAAAACTGACTGAGAACTTTACTGAGAGATTCCAAGGGTTCAGCATTCCCATTGAGGTGTTGCACTTTGCTTGTGACCCATTTTCCATCAAACCTGAGGCAGACTTCTGTGCAAAAGCAAAAGAGGTAATACCTTCTATTGATGAGAGCATCTTTCAGATGGAAATGGTTGATGTGCAATCCTCCTTGTTTTAAAACAGCACATGCAATCTGAGGGTGCAGAGAACTTTAGGTCAAACCATGTGAGCCAATATCAGTACCCCACAATAAAGAAAGTGGCCTTGCTAATACTGACAATGTTTTGGTCTACTTCTACTTGTGAGTCCAGCTTTTCTCACATGAATGCCATCAAAACAAGGGCACGTTGCTCAATGACCAATGAAAAGTTGCATGAGTGTCTCAGGATTGCCCTTACAACTTATGAGCCAAGCTATGTTTAAATAGCAAGATCAAAGCAGTGTCATTTTTCCCATTAACTGAACAGGCTCAAAATGACAGCAGTGTGATGTATGCTACTATTTATTAGCAACTGATTGAGGCATGTGATGCTGTCTTGAAAATACAGACAGATATGTTTTATGTTAATCCTTTTGTTTGTCTGTTTTACTGTTCACCTCTGTTCACCTCTAATACATTTGAACATGGACATGGACCTGCTATGTTTGGAATTGTTTATGTTATTTATTGTTGGTCTGATGGCTATGTTTTGTTCATCTTGAATGTAGTATTTATAGATATGGACCTTGGTTAAAAAACTCCTTATGTGAAAGTACTGAAGTGAAAGAAAAGGAATATGTGTCACTAGTTTATTTCATGTATATATCTATTAACACGAGTTATTTTTACCCATTAGTTGACAAATATTCTGTGGCCCACGAACCCCCAGTGATTTTCCTATTCGGCCCACTTGGTATTGAAGTTGAATAGCCCTGCGCTAGGTAATGGTACAACACTGACGTTAGCTCATGTTGATCCTTAGCTTAGGTGATGATTTTTTTAAATTATTATAATTAAATGATAGAGTAATTAGCCACTAATGGACAATTTCAAATTAACTCACTTCCAAAAATGTTTTGGTATGAGCTGCACTGACAACTGTCAATATAGTCTGTTTGCAATCAGTGCAGTGCTCAGTCCTTTTCTTCCCACAAAGTTTTCTGTCCTCAAACTGTGAAACACCTTATTCAGCTGCATCCTGCTGGAAGATGTGTGGAGAACCCTGTTCATATATTCTCTGTAGAATTCTCTACTTTTTACGCTTAATGAAATAGACCTCAGAGTTTGGACTGTTTTGTCATGGTTTAGGAGAGGCCACCGCTAGTTGTGCATTTTTCAAATAATATTGGAAAAATCACCAGTATTTCTATAATATGTCAACAATCTACAGTATGTGGTTGGGTAAAGTGTGAAAACTTTCAGTAGGAGTTCCTCTTTAAATCAGATACAACAAACAAATGAACAGCTCTTCTGATATTCACGGGCAGATTGAGTCCAACATAAGGAGATGAGATTTCATTGACAGGGTTGTTTGTCCAAAAGATTTTGTACACCACATTACTGCTCATTTGTTAATTGCAACTTCCTTTCTCTTTCACCAATGACTGCACCATTGTTTCCTCCCTTCAAGAATAAGAGAAGAAGTAGTGATGGGGCACAGAGGGATAGAGGGTGTAGTGAGTCAGTGTTAGAGAGAGATATTAACAAGAGATAATAATCTAGTGGAAGCTGTCAGCAGTTCACCCTCGATGGCTTGGGTGTCAAAGGCTAAAAGAGGTCCCCGGAAATTTGTGAAATTAATAATAGTGTTTATGAAGGGGTGAAAAAGACATGTACGAGGAGGTTTAAAAGTGTACCTCTGGATGCAGCTGTGACAGGACCAGAAGAATTAGTCCAATTAAAAGTGGTAATTGCTTTGCTAATTTCTCCTATTAATTTCTCAGACTGTACGAAAGAGTGGGAGCATAATAGGCGAAATGTTTTAACCCTTCATTGCCTTAATGCCTTCTCTCACCTCGTCCTTTCTGATGTCAGCATGCTCTCCTTGTATTTAATAGCTCATCTCAGCTCCCCACCTCTTACTGTATGCACTCACCTCTGATTTTTCTTGAGCTTCAGAAATGGCTTTGTCTTTTGCTTTTCTCTAAAACCCGAGGATGCCCAAATGATTTTAGATCATGGTTTACCAGCTTTATTGTTCATCATTATTACAAAATAATATCACAAATACATTTTATTTCTGTGCATATTTTGTTCCTAGAAATATAAACTAACAACTATTTTTAATATTTTTTCAGGATAAAATCATTTTTTGATAAAGTATATTTGTGGAAACAGTGTCTAAACCTCAGGCCTCTTGGTGGGCAGTCATCCCAAACCCCAATAGTTTATCAAGACCTGTCCCCATTGGACAGAGAGCTCATTTGTGGTACAATACTGAAAACCAGGAGAACTTCTTAAGGTATACCAGTAACTAATGTAATGAATGTACAATGGGAATGTAAATAAGTATATTTACTCAAGTACTGTACTTAAGTCATGTTTTGAATTATATCCATATTATATTACCTCATAGTTTTACTCAACTCCACTACATCTGCCTGACAAGTACAGTTACTAGTTACTGACAGGGAGCATTTTACTGCACAATTGTCACTTTTACTTTTCATACTGATAACAGCTGATGATAAGTAAAACAAGTACAGTTTTGAATGCAGAACTTTTACTTGTAGTGGAGTAATTTTCACAGTGCAGTATTAGTGCTTTTACTGAAGTAAAGGATCTGAAGACTTAATCCAGCTTGGCTCACCTGTCTGCAGATCATCTGGTCCCAGAGTGAACCTGAGTTACACTGTCACTATGTTCTCCACAGACAGTTTATCATCTTCCTCAGATTGTTGTTGGTTTATGATGTCGGGCTGATCAGGTCCAGGTTCTTTAACTCTTAGCTTCTCTTCTAATGTTCTACTCTCAAAAGACGTTATTTAAAGTGACTTCTCAGATTTTACGTTTCCATTCAACACATCTCACTCTGCTGTATTAATTGTCAGATATAGATTGAACCTCTCACTCTCTGCTGCCACCCAGAGGTTGACAGTGTGTCTATCATACTGGGCACAGGTTCTGTGCACCCCACCGAGATCCTATCTGCGCAGGTACATCTTATAGCAAGAGTTGGTGGGCAAAGAAATTGCACCCTAAGCTGGAAACATGTGACCTATTCATAACTTTAGAGAATGTAAAACATTTTTAACAATGCATTGTATTGCAGATCATATATTTTACTCACTAACTACACAATATTATCCTTGCTCATTTAATAAATATACAATATATATATTCAAGGTAATTAAATCTTCTTCACTGAAGTCTTAGGAGGTGGGGAGAGGTGGAGCAGCGCCCTCTATTGACCAGCTGCCACCGACTGACACACCGTAACCTGTACTGTACATTTACTACCAGATTTACAACTTCCTGCTAAATTGAAGTTTCTGCTCCACTGGGGGCAGCACCAGCAGTCTGCCTTCACTTGCATGCCACATACACATTATACACTGCTCTACTCCTTAAAGGAGCTACACTACACTTATGACAGTATGCTTTAATAAAACTGAATTATTAAGGTAGATGTGGTAAACTGCCATCCCACAGGAATATGACAGTATATTCATAGCATATGTTCATATGCTATGAATATATTGTCATAGCCCTTGTGGGCAAAATGGCACTTAAATAATGCTCTGATATTTCAGGATATTCTTGATAATGAGATTGTTGAAGATTTGATAAAAAAAAAAAAAAAAAAAAAAAATTGACAAAATACTGAGAAATAGTTTTGGTTTAGAAATCACAATAGCCAATAGCTGTTGAGCTCTCCTTGCAGGATTTTTGCCTCTCCTCGTAGTCAGTCGGGGTCTTCTGCTTGAAGTAGTGAAATAAATTTGCCGTATTGGCCCAGTTTGTTGTTACAGTCACCCTGCCCCCCTGAGGGACATGGGCCAAAGTAAAATATCCAAGTTATCGTAACCAGATGTATAGTGCTGTAAAGACAGCAAAGAGCAGCTTTGTTACCTCAGCACTCCGTATGTTGTAATGAGTGTGTGCTCAAATTATTATATTATATGAATTATATGAAGCGCTCAAATTACAACAAGAAAGAGCTATCAACATCAACTCCATTGGAGTTAAAGTGATTGCACCAATCAAATTAAGATCAATTTTGACCATATGCTGTAAGTACACAAGCCGAAAGAAACAAGATAAAGGTGGATTTCTTTGCAAAAATGCATTTTAATTTCAGTTTGGAGTCTTCATATTAAGGTTCTTGATAATTTGGAGTCTTAATATTGGCATATTGATAAATTTGTGAGTGTTGATATTGGATTACTGATCTTTCTGTGTTGCATTGGGGTTATATGATATTTAGAGGCTTGGTATTCAGTTCTTGATCACTTGTGATTGTGGATATTGGGGTTATTGATTAATTTGGAGTGTTGATATTGGGGGTTATGTGTTTTTCATGAGTCCGGTTGTGGTATAACAACTGACCAGACTGTCAAAGCTGTTCATGTCCATGTTACTGTAACCCTGTGCTGTTCAGACTGCGCCATAAGTACTGTAAAGACAGCAAAGTGCAGGTTTTTTTTTTTTTTTATCTCAGCACTCTGTATGTTGTATTGAGTACTCCAAGATTTGAATCATTATATGGAGTGCTGAACTCACAACAAGAACTTTTGACCATGTACTGTAAGTACAGTAGTCGAAACAAACAACAAGATAAATACGGATTTCTTAGCAAAAATGCATTTTAATTTTCAGTTTGACTTCAAACATTTACAACTTCATTCATTCTCACACATTTTGAATGCAGGAAGAACAGCAGTGCGTCTTTTTCTCATTAATCATCATATCATTGTGTTGTGACTGGACGTTACCATCGCAGGGTCAGAGAGGAGGATTTCCCTCAGAATGCTGTCTTGTCTGACTTGATTACAGACCATACAAGTGTCAAAAAAAAAAATACTGTGAGAACAAATGAATCTTCTCCTCTGCTGTAGCCGACAAGGTGGTCAGCCACGTAATTTGTTCCCGTCGAGCTCAGAGGGTGTAGTGTAGGCAGTCCATTGAATTCCCATCCGTCATGGTTAGTTACACGCTTGTCAGCTGCTCTCCCACTGCCCAGCAGTCTAGCCATCACCCCTGACCTGGAAGCATTATATCTAAATCACATTACATGGCCCTGTGTTCTTTATTTCCCTTTTGAAGTCACCAGAGTGAGACATCTGTCCAGCCCTGTTTGAGTTTACTTCCCACTCAGCCGCCACATCTTAATTAGCTGATCTGATTTTCTGTGTGTGTGTGTGTGTTTTGTGTGTGCCTTTTGTGCGTGTTTGGGTGTATGTGTGTTTGTGTGTGTTTGACAGCATGCATCTACGTTTGTGTCGGCAGATAGCGGTTTGTTTGTGGGCTGAGGGTGATTGACAGGCTGATGGGAAGATAATATGCTGAGAACGACAACCAAAAGGACCTGGAATTCATTCATTGTGACGATAATGAATCTGAGAGAAAATCCTTGTGTTTGTTCATTAGCCATTGAGGCTGGATGACACGGCCTTCCAGGCACTGTCAGCCACAGATGTCCCTCACTGAAGGATTCTGTAGCACCTGAGTCCTTCCTGGCTAATAAGGTTGTAATTAGCACAGCCGTGAGAGCTGCATGGCCCTGAGACAAGCTCCAAAAAAAAAAAAAAAAAGTAAAAGTAAACATTTCTACTTGTTTTTCGATCAAGGCAGGTCTGGCTCCTATCAGAACAAATGTTTAGGCTTTTTTGTCATGTAACCCACAGTCTGAGTTGTCACAATACCAGAATTTTAAACTTCAATACATATCTAGAATGTGAAAAACTATACTCCATACCTTGACATGTATGGAGTGTGGTAAGCAGAAGTTCTGTAACCTCTGCACTGTGATTTAAATCATGACACATAGTAACATAAGGAGCTCACAAATCACAACAGGCCACTGCTAACAACATCAACCTGAGATAATTTGGAGTTATTTGAAGTGGGATGAACTTCTGTGTTTTAAAAGGTTAGTCTGCATTCACAAAAGTCACTAAATAACATGTGTGCCATCACAACACCTGACACACCTGTCTATAATTACAGTCCTTGTAACTCACAATCTGCATTTTTCCTTATTCATTTTCTTTTTTTTTCCGTTTGTTCTTTTCCTCAATTCATTTGTCGCACAAAAACGTACTGTGACACATGAATATAAAATCTACTATATATATTATATATATATATATATACACACATATATGTGTGTGTGTGTGTGTATGTATAGGGAGAGAGACACACAGAGAGAGACAGAGACAGAGACAGGTTTGCTGCTGACCCTGTCCACAGCAGCATATTGCTTAGCTTCCTGGTTGAGGTTGTCACAATACCAGAATTTTAAACTTTGATACAATACTAGAAAAAAAAGATGATACTTGATACCTCTTTCGATGTCATGGCAAAAAAATTAAAAACTCCAAGGCACCCCAAATAGGATTTTTTTTTTTTTTTTTTAAATATAACAACCTGCACACAGAGCTGGTACAGTCATTTTTCCTCTATGCTCTTTGAGACAAATTTCATCTAGGACTATAAAGACTGAACTGAACTCAGATCTTGAATAAGCACTTAGATAAAATTTTTCAATAGCCATGGTACTATTATTAATGGCCCAGTGTGTAAGTTTTATTGGGGTCCATCGGCAGAAATGGCAGAAATTGAATATAATATTCATAAGTATGTTTCCATAAGCGTATAATCACATGAAAATTGTGTTTCCGTTACATTAGAATTAACTGTTTATATCTAGAGAGGGCACAGGTCCTCTTACACAGAAGCCACCATGTTTCTACAGTAGCCCAGAACAGACAAATCAAACACTGGCTATAGAGAGGGCATTTTGAGGGCATTTTGTCAGGGCAACCGTAGTTTCTGCTACATACTTGGCAGGGGAGCGTGAGTCAAGCAGTATTCAGTTGGTTGCAACCTACAACCTCACCACTAGATGCCACTAAATCCTACACACTGGTCTTTTAATAGATATTGCGTTGTTTTAAAGGACCAGTTCGTTTGTTCTGGGCGGAGCAAGATGCAGGACCTGCACCCTCTGTAGATATAAACAGCTCATTCTAAGGTAATGAAAAAAATATTCTTATTTTCAGAAGACTATACAGTAATGAAAACATAATTGTGAATACTATGTTCCGTTTCTGGTGTATTTAGTCAATAAATCCCCATTAATCTTACACACTGGTCCTTTAAATATGTGGTATTGAAGTATCTAAATATTTATACATTTGACAACCTTTCTCTGAGCATGTGTTTAAATTTTGCACCTGTACTCGTGTGGTGCAAGCTCTCTACATAAGACCAAATGCTTAGGTGCGACCCCCATCTATTTGTGCCCTTTGCAATCTCTACCTGGAATTTAACGCGACTGAATGCTTTGCCCTAACGATTGTACCTATACCGAATGGAAATTGGTTTCAGTTCTCTTGTGTCCTTGTCAGGACTATTATGTGATTATGGCTGACTGTACATACAGCAGTATCCCTTTTCATGTCCTTTGACATAGTTTTGACTAAACATCAGAAGCAGAAAGGTAAGAAAAGTCAATATAAATTTTTAGCACTGTGAAAGATGTAAAAGTGAGAGGTGGAGGCAGAAGAAAAAACTCATGTCTCTCCAACATTGAGGCCACAGCCCTGAACCCGTAGCTAGAAACATTGTGCCATAAAATAGTCTCATTTATTCTCTGCTAGAAAACTAATTAGCCTAGCAGTACTCGACCCCTACCGTCTCTCCATATTCAGTCTGTGGACTATGTGTGTAGTGCTCAAGGTGTGCTATTACTGCATGACAGTGATTCTACATGGCAACACTAAGACATTTGTGTGATCCGGGCAATTAGTCTCAAAAATTAGACAGCTATGTTGCCAGTTAAATTTTGTTCAGAAAGTCAACATTTGACACTTAATAGAAAACTGATAAGCCAGTTTTAAACTGAGGCGAGTGCTGTCAGTGCCTTAGTTGAAACATAATGAGATGCACCACTTTCAGTTTTTGCAGTAACCACGATATTGTGCATGACAGACAGACAGACAAAACAGGAATAAACAGAGAAATACATCTCATTGCTGTGCACAGTTGATAGCTGATACCTTATAATAGTACCTAATGTGCAGTACTCTATATACTGTCACTCTCTCACACAATCTGCATCTAGTGTTGTTTTCTACCCATATGCAAAAGGACTTTCACATTATGTACAATAACCTGTACACACTTGTCACTTTTACTCTTGTACAAATCATTTATGAATCATTTTTGTCAGTATTGGTATTATGTTGGTGTCAGTAATTTTTTTTTAATTTTATTTACTTAACTTTTAACTTTTTTATTTAAATCTCTTTCTTATTTTACCACTATTTAGTTCTCTTACTGCTGAACTGACCCGTTCTTCTCCTCCCACACATTTCATTGTACTGTTGTACGTCTGCAAACCTACATATGACCAATAAAAGTGAACTTGAACTTAAACTTGATATGTATACAGAGGGTTGGGAGGGTTATTTCAAAATTTCATCCCGATACAATTTCTAATTACCTGTTAAAAAAAATGGAGTCAGTAACCTGATCAAAGTATCACAATAGTCATCTAACTTGGTTACTTCCCATTACTGTAGGATTACCTTGATACCAAATATGGTGAAATTAAACATTAAAAAATGACAAAATTTCATCCCAGTTTTCCCAGTGAAGCATTTTTTCTCTAGATGCCATCATAATAAATTGGCAACTGTAAGATTACACAGGTTAGTTTGGAAACCAGAGTGGTGTTGTGAGTAAAATGTATTGTGTGCGCACTGCTTATAGTAGTATATTGTTCTTTATTATCTCCACGACGTAAGACTTGGAGGGGATCATGCGATCCCTTGTGCTTGTTTGAGTGTGTGTGTGTGTGTGTATGACCAACTAACCTACAGCTTGTCCACATCTAATCTTGAATACTACTGGACCTTTCAGCCTATTTTTTTGTGCACATTCCTGACTGTATGCAGACGGACCTTTTTGAAAAACCGTGAAAACCGTTTTTATGGAATTTCAAGGATGACCCGATTTTGATTTTGGTGGTTAAAGGTCAAAAGTCACTGTAATTTCACAAGGGCCATGGTTCAATAATTCATACGCTAAATATGACAAGGTTTCATACAAATGTTTAAAAGGATACTAGCAGTGTTGGAGAGTAGTTACTTACATGTAACTAGTTACATGTAATTAAATTGCAAAATAAATGTAATTGTAATCCCTTGCAGTTTCTGAGAGAAAATATGTAGATTATATAAATTACAGTTAATAATCAAAATGTTGGCATGTTGCAGTATTCTTTCCAGGTTGCCTTGCAGAAATCTGCACTCTTCTGATTGCAGTCTTCTAGTTTCATTTTCTTATTGCTTAGTGTCCCCCAGTTTTAAAAGGAGGTGGTGGTGGGATTCAGTTCATAAAACTTAGTTTAGTTAAAAATAAAAATACAAAAGATGAAAAGTAAATTATGAGGATGATGAAAATGAATGATTGAGAATAATTGAAATATGCCAATATTAAATCAACTTGATGTTTTGAAGGCACAGCAATTTCATTTCATTTGGGTTAGAAAATACAACATTGGCTCGATTTAATGTGATTTCCGGTATAAACCACGCTTAGTCCTGGTCTTCTATCTGAATACAGAGACAGATAATCTTGTTGGTTAAACAGATACAGATATAGATACAGATAATGACGTCTCTGTGCACCTCTACTAGTCACATGTAATTAAAATACAAAATAATATAATTGTAATCTTTTAAAGTTACTGACAAAAAATATGTAATTAATGACAGTTACTAATCAAAATGTTGGTGGGGGTTTCATCCGATATTCCTCTCGGGTTGCCTGGTAGAGATCTGCACACAGGTCTGAGTGACCTCTTCTAGTTTAAAAATGTATTTTAAAATTGTAATCCTGCTAAAAAATCATTTTTACTAAATGTATTGTTAATCTGATTACTTCCTTTTTTCCACTACTGGTATTCAGTTACCTTTTTTGTATCCTAATTGCATAACTTTGTGACATGTAATGTGTTACTCCCCTAGTCTGTGCACATACAGCATTTACTAAGATCGAATCCACTTTCAGTGGTGGTTTCTCATGCTGCTGGAATATTTTCACATTTCCTTGCACAAACCCCAGTGAATGATGTCACACCTATGCTGGTTTGTCAACCTCCAGTGTCACCTTTTACTTAACTGCTCTTTGACGGTCTAAACACAGAACATCCATTTTAATAAATATAGCAAAGTGAACACAGTGAAGACCCCATTTGATCTCAGTCACATTCACTGCCCCTGAGATCCTGTGGAAATGTGGAGGCTAAAACATGAAAAATGTCAGTCTTTTAGTCTGCAAGAGAAGAAGGAGCAGCTAAAGATAGGATCATGTTCTTATAAAGGCAGGTGAAAGTTAAGTGAATCTGAAAGTAAGCAAATCTTTAGAGTAAAAATCTGTTGTGGAGGGACTAATGTTGAGGCAGCAACTGTGGATGAAATTTTCACTTTGCTATTTTTGGCTGTTTTTTACCTGGCATGGAGCACTTGGTTGGGAAAATACTTCATACATTGAAGCTCTACAAGTAATATAACACTGTCAGTGTGCCTCAGTGAAAAGGACTCAGTCAGGTAGCTTGCTCTGCTGCGTGCTGTATTAAAGCACTCCCCATTAACACCTGAGAGGACCATGTGTCTTATGCTTATATATGCTTTGTTGGATTACATTAACACCTCATATTAAGTGCATCTCCATGTTCACATTGAAATCAAATGGCTCTTCACATTGAAATGAATAACCACGAATATTACTTTTCTTGTAACATTCACATCTGAGAACAAGAATGTTAGAAGCAGTGGGCATACAGGGGAACTGATGACTCCCATACAGAATGATGTAAATTATCATTAAATAAAAGAAACATTTTTCATAACATGAATCGAACTAGAGGCCTCTCATTCTAATTTATATCTTATATGTGACATTGATTGCATCGCAGCTAAATTGACAGGACTGGTTGTTGTTCGCATGGGCTGAGCATGGCAGGATAAAGTAACATTGCACAATGATAATTACATATCGACCAAATTTTTAAAAAAGAATCATAATGTGAGGGCTTTCAAAAGTGCAGAAAATTTTATTCGGTCTTTAGTACAAGCAGAAATATTTACAGCAAGAATTCCACGAAAATCTGCTATTCTCATGAGACTAGCATTACCTGGTGACCTCTAGGAATTTGTAATATTTGGAAAAGTTGTCTGTGATCTTAATCCTGTGCAAAACTTTTTCTCATTATTCTCATTTTATTTTTTTCTCATTTTTTGTGCCTCTGCACCGGCAACAGTTGTGGCTGTCAGTCCATCGGTCCCATTCTTGTGAACGCAATATCACAAGAAATCCAATCAGGATTTCTTCAAATTTAGTATAAACATCCACATGGACTTGATGATGAACTAATTAATATTTGGAGGTCAAAGGTCACTGTGACCTCTCGCCCATCTTATTCTTGTGAACATGATATATCAGGAACACCTGGATGGAATTTCTTTCTTCCTTTTGGTCAAAGGTTAAGACCACTGTGACCTCTCAAGACACATTTTTTTGTCATAACTCAATAATCCGTACACTAATTATGACCAGATTACACACAAATATCTAATAGGATAAAATGATGAAGGGGTGACATTTTATATCCACAAGGTCAAAGGCCACCTTCACTGTGACATCATAATTGTTAGTTTTCTATCAGTCCTCTGTACAAAATCTTTCTAAATCTTCAGTAAACATATGAGTCTGGACAGACATTGATGTACTGCTACTTGACTGGACACAACCATGAGGCAGTGATTCTAGTTTATCTTTTTTTTCTCATTTCTTTGTTATTAATTATCCATTAATACATTTTCAGTCAGTTGAATTCTTAATGGTGATTAATCGATTAATGATCAATAATTAACATCCCTGTTACCTTCCATATTTTGCCAAACACAGAGGTCCTGTGATAATATTAGCCGTGTGTGAATCGGCATCTTGGTGATTTGGGGTCATAATTTTCTGTTTTCTGTTGTCAGACGTGTATTCTGTGTATGTATTAATGCTTGAACATATGCAGAAAGCTGATAATACAACTCTGAACTAAATTACCATGGCTGCTGACGAACAGACGCTCCACCTCTGAAAGGCTGATGTTACGTAGAGCCTTGACATCATATGTCAGTGAATTCCAGTAAAATACAGACTTTGCTTATCCCATGCGAATGCATGAAACACAGATGTGAGGGGGGTGATTTTGTACATCACATGAGGGCCCCTGGTAATATTAGGCCTGTGTAAATACGGCTAAAGTCTCAGTGGTACTTAAAAGATCTTTGAGGATCCTGGGAAATACAACATACATATAACCAGAACTAAAGAAGCCTCTTGGATGAGAAGCGAAACATCTTCAAGAACCTAAACACGGTTGCCTACGATAAACCTTAAGCGAACAACATTCGTACATAATCATACAATTGCCACATCAGAGGTTGTGAATCTAGTGGGTGAGTTTTTTTCATGCTCAGTGGCAGGAGTGTTTGTCATATTAAGTGTATAGCATTATACTGACAGGTTTTATTATTATTATGCCTATCCTATCAATAAATTAGGCTAAATAGCAGAGGCACCTCTCTGTATATTACAATGAAGTTCAACAGCACCATGAACCACAGCAAGCTGAAGTTGAATCAACACCTCTCTGAAACAGTTTCAAGAAAAACAGAACATTAAAACTTTCATGAGGGTCTGATTTATATGAGGACTGTTGCATTAGACTGCATTAGTTTTAGTTAGATGTTGACAGCATTTTTCACATTTTTAACAACATATGTATGTACTCTAATTCATGTAGTCAGCTTCCTTGGTGGGGGGCAATTAGTATCTGATAATGTTACTTAAGATTTTTTAGTATATAGTTT
The DNA here is from genome assembly GCA_034769285.1 of Lutjanus argentimaculatus. Classification (NCBI taxonomy): domain Eukaryota; kingdom Metazoa; phylum Chordata; class Actinopteri; order Lutjaniformes; family Lutjanidae; genus Lutjanus; species Lutjanus argentimaculatus. The sequence goes on from JAWZSL010000019.1 coordinate 15,889,701, forward strand.
AAATTCTTTTAGGTGTCAGACATTGTGTGCATTCAAAGCAAAAGTCTATTTCTATTTTTGCAGAAGACAAGGCAACTACTCTAATGATAGTGACTTTAATTATTTGAATTGACTTAAAAGTAATTTTACATTTAAATTTAGCACAATATGTTCATTTTCTAACAGGAAAGTACGTCATCACAGACCAACAAGGTGCTTTCATATCTCAAAAGCAGTTTTTTGTTGGAAACTTTTGCAGAGATGAAATGATCCTGCTCTTTTTCTACAGGCCGAGAGAATCCTACTGAGCATGTGCAGAGTAAGATTTGAGTGTGATAGATTTTTGAGTGACAGAGAAGGATTAGATTCGGGCTGCAACTAACGATTATTTTCATTATTGATTAGTCTGTGAGTTATTTTCTTGATTAATCAATTAGTTGTTTGGAAAAATGGTGAAAAATGTGGATCACTGTTTCCCAAGGTCCAAGATGTCCTCAAAAGTCTTGTTTTGTCCACAATCAAAAGATTCAGTTTACAGGGGACTAAAGGGACTGTAGGGGACTAAAGAAACCAGAAGATATTCACATTTCAGGGGCTGGAATTAGAGAACTTGGACATTTGCATTGGGTCCCACCAGACATGTTTCAAGACATCTTTAAGAGCCACACATAGGTGTAGTACAAAAATCTGTACATATGTGCCCCACGTGCCCTCTAAATAAATTATTATTTATATGCCAATGACTGAATGAACAACTAAAAGCATGTATCTGTACTATTTATTAGGGTAAATGCTAGTAAACCACAACCACATTTAATAATAATCAAAAGAAGGATTTGTTCAGTCTGCATGATATGAAATTTGAGCATATTTCAGCTGTCTTTTATCAACATGCTGCATGACTGTATGATTCTATTACTATAAGGATTGTTTGGAGAAAGAACTTTAGTGGACATTATTGCCTTTTTGACTGTATATGTCTTTATTATGGTCAGGGTGTAGGACAACGTCAGAAAAAAAAAATCATCTTTCTTCTCTGGCCTCTACACTGACAAAGAATCACTGCACTTGATAATAAAAGACAGCTGATAAGACATTATCCTGGGTCATCTGGTAAACACTCTTCAGCAATCCCCTCACTTTTCCCTCCTCTTCCTCAGTTCTCACCTCATTCTCCTCTCAAAGCAGCCATCACTTCCCTTGCTTTCTTCGACTGAATTGTTTTCACAAGCTCTTCTGTCTCCATCACGTCTTCCTGCTCACTCTCTGCTACGAGTCAGACGCCTCCACAAACATGAAGCAGGCAGGATTAAAATTAGCCTCTTAATATTGTATATTAAAAGCTGTATAAATTATATAAATTATATACTTAAATAATGACTTTATGCTAATGTTGCAAATCTCCTTACAGTGTAAACCAGAGCTGCACAATTAATCAAAATATTATCGAAATCGCAATATGGCCAAGTCCAATATCCAAGTCACAGAAGCTGCAAGTTTTTGATAAATGTGAAATGAAGTACTGTAGTGCTGCTGTTCTCCAGATGCTTGTTTTTTTTTTTTTTTTTGATACAGACCTCAAATGTCACATCATCATGATTTTAATTCTTTTTATCAGTGAAAATCAAAATTAGGGTGCAAATATGATCAATTCTAGTAATTGTGAATCATATCGCAATTATATCTGTCAAAATATTGAGTTTTCTTTTGCATATCATGCTGTGAATGATGCTTATAATAACTTTTAGCAGCCACATATCTGCTCTGAAATGAGACTAGTAAAGTTGTGTTCCCTTGCCAGCTTCATACCTGTAGATCCATCTGCACATCATCTGCTGCAGGAGAAAAAAAATCATATCAGAGGTGTTTCTTCATGTTGTGAATTGATTTGTGCTAGCCAGAGCTCTGAAATCCAAGCAGCAATACGTCACTTCTGATTAGAGAAAGAAATGTTCCTGTATATCCAATATATCTGATGAAGAAATAACCTTCTTGAAGTCTAAATAAGTGGGTAACTATTTATTCTCTTGGTTATGTGACCATGTGCTCTGAGTCACCTCAGAGTAGATGGTCACGTAACCAAGAGAAAATGTCATCTTGCTGTGTTTTTATGTAGTATTGATGACTCAAAATCAAAGTTTTATCACATAAAAAAGACTGAAGACAACTATGGTTAAATATGATAAGACAAAAGTTAGGAGACATGTGCAAGTCACAACAAAATAAACAAAATGAACAAAGCAGCACCTGTCACTGTGCGCAGACCATAAAATTAGCTAAATAAAATGACAAAAAAAACTGACTCAGTTGCCAGTTGTCGATAAAGTTGCCCAACCATTTGGCGTTTGTAGAAAGATGGTCCATCCATTTAGTGAGTGCGTACGGGTCGGCCAGTCTGCTCCAACTGGTTAATGTGAACTTTTTCAAGTAACTTTTGCGGTCCTGGAGAGTAAGTGACATATTCAAAAGAGCTCATATTTTCGTTCAGAAACAAGTGAACAAAATTTGCGAGCTAGTGTTAACTAATGTGTTTAGGGGAGAAAACAGGATGTAGTGCCATATTGGCTGCCTTGGCCTACATGCCTCTAAATGGTTGAAGAGTTAATAGTTGCCTATGTTTCTAATACAGAGGTGTAGTAGTTGTTGTACTTTAAGTGAATTTTAATTTTAAACCAGGCATTGGAACTCACGACTGGCTCCCCCTACAATGTTTACCCACAGAAAAGGAGCCATTTAGACACATTCACGCTCATAACGAAAAATGTACACGTCATACCATCAGCTGAAGAAGAGAAGAGATAATGTAACATTGTATATTACACTTAAAATCTGTCAGTCTTGGCTCAAAAACATGCTAAACGAGAAATATGATTTCCGCCTTACAGCATGTAAATGATAAATAGTTACCAGATTACTGTTATGCATGTTTACATGGTTCTTAATTTGTTGTAACCTAATTTTTCTCAGTAGCCTGGTTTCTAGAGTGCATGTCTTTAATTCAGTAGGAAACTAGAGTTCAGTGAATTGGATTTCGGTCAGAGATTAGGTGTAGTGAATGAACACTGGGCCACTAATAAATCAATGAAAAGCATCACAATTCCAAGGAGGCTTGTTTAAATGACTGAACAGCACATCTCCCAGGAGTGAGGTCGGCAATAATGGAAAAAAAAAAAAAAACCTGACAAACAAACAGTTTGTGCAAACTGTTGCTGTAACAACATACCAGTGGGCCCCCTGTGTGCATGTATGGACGGTATATCCTGACAAAGGAGAGAATCAATAAAAATATACAGACATGGAGAATACATGCATGGTTCAAAGAAAAACATGTAACAATACGACTTTCCAGTTAATAACATGTTTCACAATACACGATCCTTGTCCAGTGCAACTACGCTTTTGTGTTGCAGGGTTTTTTCTTTACTTAATTTGTTTTAGTCCTTTGCTAGAGAGTCATTGTTACAGAATCACTTCACATTAAAGAAAACTGCCACAAATCTACACATTTTCTCTAAAAACTGTGACAAATGATTTTTTCTTCCAGATTTATCCTTTAATCCACCAGAGATAACACTGAAAAAATTGCAGTTTAATATTCAAATAACAATTCACAAAAAGAGAGATTTTTTTTAAGTATTGTGCGAGTAAACAAACCCTAAATGTCTGAAATATAACTCAAGAAATCTAAGAAGGGATAGATGTTAATATTTTTAAGCACTGGCCTCATGAGGCACCGAGTCCTACAATTGGTTGCTACAGTACTAGAAAGTATTTTTGGTGGCCCAAATGTGAACTCAGGTTTTTTAAAAAAAGGCAATTTAATGCAATTTAACATAGCCTTCCTTAACAGTGACACTTGCATGAATTGTAATGTGGTGTTTCCTGAATGCATTGTTTCAGATGAAAGATGAGCGAGACCTGTCGGCTAGTTTCTGACTGGCACACACCATAGTACATGACATCTTTACATGTGTATTCTAGCCACTTAAAATCCTGCTTCCATTCATGCCTAAATTGCCATTTTGTTTGTTCATAGTCTGCCTTTTTGTGTTTCTAGTTCATCTGTTGGGGTCGTGTTAGCAGTTTGAGTAGGCTTAGTAAACCCATACTTCAGTGCCTCTGACTTATTGATAGCTAGCAGGGGGGGAGTACTGCTTGAGGTATTTGTGTGTGAGTGTGTGTGTGTGTGTGTGTGTGTGTGTGTGTGTGTGTGTGTGTGTTGTGTGTGTGTGAATAACTGAATGTGACGTGTTGTGTAAAGCACTTTGAGTGGTCAGAAGAATAGAAAAGGACCATATAAGAGCATGTTCGTTTCCTATTTACTGTTTGCCATTTTTGTTGAATGTTGAACTAAAAGGCACAAAGGATTTGGGATATTTGTGGACCAATAACATCGTGATGGTGAAGGATCGCGGCATGAGGATAAAACTTGGTTGCCACTGGGGGTTCTAGAATATCGTAGCAGTTGTACTTTTCTTATTTCATTTCAGGCATAAAAACTGCTTAATTGAAGACCTCAATTAAAGTGACCAGTTATTAGTTATGAGCTGCAGCTGTGTTTACCCTGCCAAGACATTGTGAAATGGGCCTGTCCAAAGTGAAGTTGGACAGCTAGCCAGGGACATAATTAACATTTCATCTGTGCTAATTCACTGCTGTTAAGGGCTCAGACTACACCAGCAATGTTAGTAATCATGAGCATACAAAGTGTTGGTGTATACAGACATGCTGGCTTACATTTTTGCCACTTCAAACTGTAGGGATCAGTTCTTTTAGCACATCTTTGTATATCCTATGTACAAAGGACACTCCTTTGAATCTGTTGGTCAGTTGATGTTAAACAAATAAGTTCTAATTCATTAGCTCCATTGGGTTAATTTTCTTTTATTCTTCCGATTGTTTTTGCTGCTGGATCGGTCATTTTTTTAGTTGTTGGCTCAGATAGACCCTGCTGCTGGTTTGATTTTAAATAGTAAGGCAGGCATGTCCAAACTATTCCACAAAGGGCCGAGTGGCTGCAGGTTTTCGCTCCAACCAACCAACAGCTCACCTGATTTGACTAATTAGCTGTTTGAAGGCTGAAATTAGTTCATTAAATGAGTCGAGCCTGGTGTCCTCCGGCTTGGTAGGAACAAAAACCTGCAGCCACATGGCCCTTTGTGGAATAGTTTGGACATGCCTGTAGTAAGGTGATGCCTGGGTGAAAAGCAATGTTTCATTGTCATCTCTGGTTGAAAGTTTCAAGTCTGTGTCAGCTTGCCATGATTGGCTGCAAGCAAAGCCATATTTTTTTTTTTAGATCTGGGTACCAAAAGGATTGAATGCAGGTATTGTTTGACTTGAGAAGTTTCGATACTACTTGGTACTGTGTTGTTTCAATCGATACCTTAAAGGTATTGTGCACCAATACCCAGCCCTAGTGTCAGCTCTGGTTTCGGTGTGGTCAGAATTGTGCTCTGTTACGGCTTTAGCAACGCCCAACAGTGCTGTTACGGTGTACGGACACACCCTGAAATACATTTCTACATCCAACATTATCTCATTGAATGGTGCACAAGTAACAGACCACTTTTAACAGTGCTTGAAATGAAGGATGTTCTGTTGTTCTGGTGACAATAAAAATAGCACCTTAGACACACAAAAAAGAAAATTATTATGTTGATCCATCATAAAATATTAAGCATTTTAATTGGTATGTGTTCAAATTTGAAAAAAATGTGACATGGCACTGACATAAACTCTAAGCTAAGTGTTTACTATGAGATGTGCTGCAGTTTTCAGTGATACATTTATTGATCAAACACTCAGAGATAGCTTTTCACACATTATGATACTGTTTTATGACGTGCAAGAAAGGACAAAGTCAGGTGACCCTCGTCAGGTGGCCTTCATTGTCATGGTAACAATAGTAAGGTGACCTTCATCATGCTTAATGTTATGAAAAGGTTGCAGTTTGGTGAGGTTTAGGCACCATAACTTGGTTAGGTTAAGAAAAAGTTTGTTCCTTACGTGAATTATTAACGTCACATAAGTATGTGACTAAAGTTATACAAGTTAAAATAACTCAACATCGAGTTTTGGTTTCACACAACAGACAAACAGCGGACTCCTGAGTGAAAGTCCTGTGTTTGTTTGACCCATCAATCCATTGCAACTTCCTCTATACACAGACTTTGTCCCTTAACATTTTTCTCATTCTTCTCTCTGCACAATATAATTCACTAAAGACTAAATGGTATGAAATGGCCACATGAAATGACTTAAAGGACCAGTGTATCAGCTGACTTGTAGATATGAACAGCTCATTCTAAGATAACGAAAACACAATGATTCTTTTCATACACTAATGAAGTTATCAATATTATATTCCATTTCTGCCATATTCTGTCAATAAATCCTCTTAAATCTTACACACTGGGTCATGCTTGTTTCCCCATGTTTTCATGACCCTTTTCTCCATTTCCATTTACAGGTAATCTGACTCCCTCGTAGTTCACTACTCACCTACGCTATATCAGGTTGTCAAGTTCAGTCCACTAACTGATCATCAAATACTTCTCTATGTTGCACATACAGAAACAAAGCAATGGCCTGTTTCTTGATACCTGTCAAACTCAAGTCCTCTATTTTCTTACATTTAATCACTGTTTTGTTCCATCAACTCTTTAGAAGGATATCACAGTTTGTTTGGCTCACTTAACTCTCTTCACAAGCCAAATGAGCTAAAAGGAGTCTGAAAGAGTCTGGGTTTGTAATCTCAGTGGCAGTAGTAACACCCTTTTACATTAAATGAGTCAACCGATTCACTGTTTATCATGAATATTACTCAATGAAGCATTAGACTGTCAAGATTAATCAAAGTTCATTGTTCAAAAAGGGAGCGTGTGATCTGCACACTGCAGCTTCAGCCACAGCTCGGGGTTTGTTGCAAACATACTTGATGACAATTTGAAGCAATATGAGCCGGCGTCTTCTGCACCAACTGCCTTCACCTTGGGTGACACTCCTTCAGCCTTTCTGCTACATAGGCCAGTACTTAGAAATCCATCTTACCAGGTTTTCACGAGCAAGAAGAAAATCAACAAGTGACATAATCAGCCACTATCTATTATTTCCTTCAGTATATAAAGTAGAAAATCAACACAACTGTTTTAGCACCTTGCTCTGGTTTAACACCTCACCTCATCACCTTAAGACCCTCTCCTTTTCTGTCTGAGATGGTTTGGATAATTAAGATGTCTTTAAGTATTATTAGTAGTAGTAATATTATCAGCAGCAAATGTGAAGCCAGTTGGCACAATTACAAGTACAGAAATAATCAAAGTGGAAATGATTGCAATATCATAGTTTAGACAAGAAGGAAAAAATGACAGCTGATGGGATTTTTAAACAGATACCCCAGTCACAATAAAGCAAACTTACAAAATCATCAGTTAATATTTTTGTAATAGTAATACTCAACTAACAATGGGTAGCATTCTTCTACTTGTTGTATTATTGATTTGTGTCACTGACCAATACAACCAAGAAAAGGCAAAGGTATGTGAGAATGTCAAACGTTAGAGTTTTTAGTACTTGGAAATAATTGGAGTGTCAGGGATAAATGAGGAGGTTTTGACCATAAAAAAAACAAAAAAAAACAAAACAAAACAAAGCAAGTAGAATTAAACTCATCTAACCAGTGCCTCCAGGAATTTGCAATGTTGCGATTGCAAATTTAACCAATTTATTTTGATTTATTTCTTTTGTCACAGATACTGAATAGAATGTAAGGTTTGCCAGTGTTATTAACATTCATGAATGCTGTGTGCATGTTTAGAATTTATAACAGTGCACCTCTTCATTTACAAATAAACCACATTTTGTTAGAAGTTCTTGGTAAGGTAACTTACCAAAAACACTCAGGACACTGGAACACTGGAACAAATTGCGTTTCATTTTTAATGAATCATCAAAAAAAAAAAAAAAAGTCAAGTCAAAAGTCAGTGTCTGATTGTGAATCATACATTTTAGGCTGCAATAATCCCACCCCCCAGAAAAGCCTGCAAAATCCTGGAGAGACTGTGTAACTATCCTTTTATGCTAAAGAGATGTTATTTCTGTGAGGTTAAATCAAATGCACACAAAAAGGAAAATAAAATATTTTAAAAGAAACTGCAATGTTGTACTGCCATCTAACAGTTGTTTTCATTAACGAATGAATCTGTTGATTATCTTCTTGATTAATCATGTCATCATCTTGTTTATGAAATGTCAGAAAATTATAATTTCACAGAGCCCAAGATGACATCTTAAATGTATATTTTCATCGAAGGCATTAAATCCTCATGTTTGAGAAAGAGACAAACGCAATAATGTTGAAAAAAGTATGAAAGATCACCTAAATGATTGATCAAATGGTCAAAATTGTTTCAGCTGATTGACTGATCGATTAATCAGCTAATCATTTCAGCTCTAGTTGATATGTTTACCCAAATCAAATAATCTACTAAAGCACAGTTCGTGCTGAAGTATAACTGACAATGTGTGAATTTTTTCTCACCAAATCAATAAGCAGGTGTGTCTGTTTTCTTATTGCTGCTATTCATCAAATGTTTGTTCTTGTTTAAGACGACAGAAAATGAACAGCCTTGCCTTATTTATCGCGCTTTTCCACCGATTATCTTAATCAGTTGTTATACAGTATTTGTTGCATCAGCTCAGTGAGTAAATCTGATTAAAAAAAGGACAATACAAGAAAGACAGAGACAGAGAGAGAGGTGGAAGACAGTGGGAGACAGAGCGGGAGCAGATGATTGTAAGGACAGGGAGAAATTGAATTCTCAGCTACTTTGGTGAACAAGGAGACACTGACTGACACTCATGAGTTAAATGCTAATTGAAGGCAGCAGAGGTTTGGATGTGAGCTCTGAGAGCACAGCCTGAATGGCACACGGCCTTGGACTGAGAACACCACAATAGAAGGAGCTAAAAGCAGTGTGTATGCACTTGCAAGTAGTGGGTATACGGACACTCTTTTTTTTGTAAACAGAGAATAAGAGATGGATTCTATTTAGGTGCACAGATACAAAGATACTGGCAATATCGATCAACTGATCAGTGCTACGATCTTCTCCAATCTTCTCTAATGTCCTAAATTCAAGCAAATAAATAAATAATGTATTATTTGAACTGGGAGTGCATTAAGTGCATTTACTGACAAAGATAAGATAAGCCACTGACTAATACAACTATGTAAAGGCAGAGGCATGAGAGCATATGTAGTTCTCCAAAATAATGCTACAGCATCAAGAGTTGGGCATAAATGGGGAAGTGACGGACTCATACAGGTTAGGAAACCTTGTTGTTTTCCTCTGCTGTTGTTTTTGTTGCTTTTTTTTTGTAAATAAGTGATATCTAAGACCCTAGTGTTAAAAAACAGTACTTAAGTCCAAATAGCGAGTTGGAGCCAAAGGTCACGTATTAAATAGGTTAAAATCCTATTTAATATACAATCTATGATGGAAGTGAGTTGTTTCCACCCACCTCCTCCTCTGAAGACACCCGAAGACCACTACATGAGTACGAGATGAGCGCAACATTATAAGTAAGTTGATTGATGACTGTAATGATGATAAAGATGATAAACTGCTTATAACTGTCAGTTCTCTATCAATGAAAAGTTAAGCCAGTTATCCTGAAAACAAAAGCCCACTGCTCCTGAAAATACACACTCTGGAGTTTGGGTTCAGTCACTGCCTGTCTCACTGCCAGACTCCATTAAGATTTTATCAGTTTAACCATGATAAACATGTACTCCTAAAAGATTATTGATGATTTCTTATGTCTCATAAAAACACTTTTATCAGTCAGCAAACATTTGGCATTAATTTTACCTCTAATAAATGTGAAATGGGCAAACAAAAACAGATGTTTTGCACCAGAATGAAAATTTCAAAGAATGAAAGTATTAGGGTGTAACAAGAAATCGATATGGTAGATATGTCGATTTAATGTTCAACAGTCCAATATTATCGATTCAAAATGGAAATATTGATCTATATTGTTATCTTTAAAATACACCTCTATTTTGAAAATCACATGGCATGTTTGTGTCATAAATGTCTTGAAGGCTTCAGTCATAAAATAGTTAAATCATAATAAGTTACTTTTTGTGTTATGACAAATGTAACTGATTGTGTTAAATGGATATACTGTCTGATGTCAGTCGCACACACCTGAATTGAATCGAATCAGAATCGTATCACGGCAGACTTTGTGACATCTGCGAATATCCTATCATTGTCCAAAGAATCGATAAAATAGATCAAACTTGTGATTTATACCCCAAGGAAATATTCACAGTAGTTCTTAAAGATGCCAGACATTCTTTGATACTGTTCATTTGTGAAGAAATTTGCTTCTCTCACACTAGACTGACAGAAAATATGCAAAGATACTTAACCCCTCTGTGTGAAATGTTAAGAACATCACCAGGTCTTGCAGTGTCATGGGTTACAGAAAATTTTCTTTGTTTGCTCAGGCTTTTAATAGGCTGAGCCAGGTAAAGCGAAGATTAGGTATGTGATGTGCTACTGTGGACAGGGTCAGCAGCAAGGCCCACCCAAAAAAATCACCACCAGTTTAAGTGTATATTCTATATTTAGAACATTTTCAGTGCTTTACCTTGCCATCAGACAGCCCCTTCTGGCAGGAAACTGTGGTCATAGAAGACAAATATTGTGGACTTTCTCACTTAGCCAAACTCCTTTGGGAAAAGCCTTGATCTGTTAGTTTGTGTTTTTGTGTGACTTCATGAACCCAAACTAACCTTTGAAATCACAGAGGTTAAACAATAACACAAACAAATGAACAGATGGAGGCAGTGGTAGTCCGACAACTGAAATGACTGATTGTGCCAGTGGAATCTGGTCAGTTTGGAGAGAGCAATATTTGACTTAATGGTGCTTTCCTGTCAGAAGAGGCTGTCAGAGGGCAAGGTAAAGCTGGGAAAATATTCTAAACGTACTGTAAAATAAAACTAATATAGTTTTTTTGGTTGTCTAAAATATATTTTGCTGCTGACCCTGTCCACAACAGTACATTGCTTAGTTTCCTACACTACTGCTTCTTCAAACTGGCTTATACTACAAACTGGGGACCTGCCGACTGCCATCTACTGTGGATAAATACACTGACTATGAATAAGTACCTAATACAACCCCACTCAATGTAATCCAAACTATCCTTTTAAGCACCATAGACACCATCTAATTTCTATATATGTGCTATTACAGCTGCCCCCTATTATCACTGATTAAAATAATCTCTCAGAGAGTCTAATCATCACTTTCTCAGTCAAATCATTAAGTGACTATTTTTCAATTCCCATGCATCATATTGTGCTGAACAACTCTCAGCAAATGTATTATGAGCAGTTTGGCGGCCATGCACCAACTGAGATGTGTTTCACTGTTGCAAAGATACGGCCTCTGTTCATTTAGCACAAAATAAAAAACAACTCAGGAAAATGTTGCTTCAATTACTGGACATAAACAACCCATCACAGGGAATTTATTTTTGGCAAGGTTGCAGTATATTATTATGCCATACGTATCCGATTGAGAGCCTTGTTAACATGCCACTTAAGGTGCTTGTTGAAAAATATCAATCTCAAAGCTTATTGCATGTTTTGGAAAACATCCACAGTTAGAGGGAGGTACAGCCTAATATTCAGTTTATTTTCTGCCTACAACACACAGGCACCAATACATTCTATTAGGATTATGTTCAGCTTTGCTGTGAGTAGGGGTTGGCAATATGATCTCAAAATAATATCATTATCAATTAATCTACCGATTATTTCTTGTTTAATTGATCAGTTGTTTGGTCTGTACAACATCAGAAAATTATGATGATTTTCAAAGTGGCCTTTTTCATGTTCAAGGTGACCTCTTCTTTTTTTTGTCCAAAACCCGAAGATATTCAGTTTATGATCATGAAAGACAAGGGAAAGCAGCAAATCTTCACATTCGTGAGAGTGGAACCATCAAAATATTTGGCATTTTTGCTTGAAAATGGACTTGATTGACATGATTGCTCAAAAATTACTTGATTGCTTGAAAATTGCAAGATTAAATCGAAAGCAACTGGACTTGTTTAAATGTCTTTTGAAGACGTTTCGCCTCTCATCCAAGGTGCTTCATCAGTTCATGCCTGTCAGACTAGTCTGAGCTAGTCTGAGACTAGGCGAAACGTCTTCAAAAGACATTTAAACAAGCCCAGTTGCTTTCAATTTAATATTTCCTGAGATTACAATGACCTGGACAAATGAGAACATTCACAGACTTGAATAAAAATAGTTTCTGATTAATTTTCCTATAAATTAAGTTTAATCAATTAAAAGACAAATTGTTTTAGCTCTTCTCACAACCGCATCTGACTGTGACTGATAACAATGTTTTTTGTTCCCCAGCGATTCTACACACTGTTCTGATAATTTACCGCAAAGCAAATGTATGATGTGATCAATCATTATCACCTGAGCTGAACAAAACATTTTATTTCCTATAAGTTATTCACAATAAAAATCACCCATTATTCTGTTATCTAAAAGCTTTTATAATGAAGCAACAGAATCAGAAATGTTGTGTTTTCATCAGAAGTAACTTAACACGACTCCTGTACAGCTGAAAGTGAACATGAAACAGTGAAATGAAGCAGAAACCTTAACACAAACAGCAGTGCAGGAGAAAAAATAATCCTCAAACCACAGAGATTCAGTTAGAAGCTACAAAAGTGCTGAGAGTTGAACACACACAGACTTTTAAAAACACCTTCCTCTCTGCTCTCCTGCACACACATAAGCTGAGTCTCTGCACATATCAGGAAAAAAAAAAGAAAGGCAAACAGGTCTACTGGCAATGGGAACATTTTTTGCTGGTTTTGCTGTGTTTAAAAAAAACTGCATACACACACTACTTTTGCAGTTAAAATTATATGACACAAACAAATTAATAGATTGATTCCAGCACCTCCTGTGATCTGCGAGGTCAAAATAATTGATTTCGCCAATGGATGGTCGATCTGGGGAGGGCAACATTTGGCTTGTATAACGGCAGTTTCCCATCAGAAAAGGCTGTCTGATGGTGAGGTAAAGCACTGAAAACATCCTAAGTATAGCATACATTTGGACTGATATAGTTTTTTTTAAGTGGCTAAAATACATTTTAATGCTGACCCTGTCCACAGCAGAACATTGCTCAGCTTCCGTACTGGTGCTTCTGCTGCTTCTCCCAGCTGGGGACGTGCTGACCACCATTTACTTTAGATAATACACTGACTATGGATGAGTACCTCACACAACTCTACTTTGAATGATCCGAACTATCCCTTAAGAGTGTAATTTACCCACTACTACCAACATTATCTACACAGCTTTTAGTACTTTCTGTTCTTGTTCTGTCTTTTCAAGGCTGCATGCCTCTTAGGCTGTACTCACATCTCATCTGCAATATGCATCTGCATATAGGCATAATCATAATATGTTATTATAGCCACCATATGATCAGTTATTCAAATCATCTGACTGAGAATATAATGATCACTTTCAGTTTAATCAACATTTTTTTTAAAACTTCTCAGAGTCATTTTGCGCTTAACAACTGACAATAAAAGCATCATAAGCGCTCTAAACTTCTCAAAACATCTGCATACTCTTTACAAGGACACGCGTATAGTACATGACACAGGCACACACACACGGGTCCATCAAGCTGCTCTCCATCTGTATATCCAAGGGTCTCCTGCGACCTTCCTCCCCACAAGGCCAAGGGACATTCATACTGATTTATTCAAAGGGACGGTGCTCATTCAATTTTCTCCATATTCATAAGCGTGTTTCGCACCCCCGCTCTCGTTTTCCTTTTCAGCTTTAAATTAAAGGTACAGGAACGAGCCAGGCCTTTCATCTAGGGCTGGGGGTGGAGGGCTGTGGGAGGAAAGCAAAGGCGTGTGTGTGGTGTGTGTTGGGTGTAGGGGGGTGCGTCGGATGAGGGAGCGAGGGAAGGGATTGGTAGTGGTGAGGCTCTCTCCACTCTGTATTTATTAGCCCCCCCTCCCCTCTCTATCCCCTTTGCCCCCACCCCCCCCACACACCCAACGACACCTGGCGAAAAATGATTCATTAATTCAAAAAGCAGCATTTTTGAAAGCCGTATTTCAAAGGCTTCGACAGGAAAGAGAGAGGAGCTAAGTGGGGTAGGGTGAGCCGGGAGAGCTGAGCGAACAGGAGGAGGAGGAGGAGGAGGAGGAGAGGAGGAAGGCAGGGGAAGGCAGAGCCAAGGTGTTTGAAGGGGCAGAGTACACTTCAAGTTTCTGTCACGCCAAAGATCAAGCTGGGGAGGGGGTAAGAACAAGGGGACGGTAGAAAGGATACATGGGGGTTTACTGCAAATTTTGTCGGCTCATACTTACCAGATCTCAGTGCAGGTGGCTTTCATTTAGCAATAACATTACAGACAACAGTGCAAAAAGATTGTCAGCAAACTTGACTCAGATGCATTGTATATGTGGTGACGTAAATCACAGTTTTGGGGGTTAAATGCACATTTGCAAAATGTCAATATACTCATGGTGTCCGTATGAGTGTTGGAAATCCTTGAAAATGAAAACACTTGAATTTTAATGTAGTGTTTTCAAGGTTTGAAAAGTGCTTGGAAATTGTAATTGCTTTACTTTCATAATAAATTGCAACCTGACTGAATGGTTTGCTTTTAAGACAAGAAACAAAATAATATTGGCTCAGCCAGGTTGTATAGGATGCCAAGTCTACTTACAGACATTTGACACATTTTGAAACATGAAACTTTGTTGTGTTTTCCTTTAATTTGTCACCCTTCTGTGAAATTCTATCACAAAGCATAATTTTGGTACTTTTTACCAGAATAACACCTGATTTTATGTGATTAAGATGCAAAATAATCATTTTGAGTGTATGTATCTAATATGTAATTTACCTCAGCAGTAAGGTGCTGAAAAAGCTTGAAAATGCACCTTGAAAATTAATGAAAAGTGCAAGAATTTGACTATGTATTTTTGTTGGGCCCAGAGTTCCTACACCTTTTCCAAATGCAACATTTTTGTTTTTGCTCCCAATTTTCATGAGTTGCAGTGAAAAATCTAGGACGTATTCTGGACTTACAAAAGGTTTATTTCACATTTTCTTCACAAATTAGTTAAAATACATGTTAGTGAGCACTTTTGCTGTGCCAAGACAATCCATCCACCTGACAGGTATATAGAGATGCTGATTAAATAGCATGATTATTGCACAGGTGTGCCTCGGACTGGTCACAATAAAACAGGGTTGTGTCTCTACTGCTATCAGTATCGGAACGACCCTGGTATTGGCAAGTGGCGAGTCTGTGCACCAATCCAATAACCTGAATAATCAATAATCTTGGAAGTCGTCCTTAGAAACTTCCAAAAAACAGGTGATTTGATTAGCCATCTGTCTATCACATCTAACATGGGCTAATCAGTGCTGTTCTTACTGTTCTTAAAATACTCTTCAGTTCTGATATAAATGATGATATAGCAATATTTACTCTGATCTCTTCAGGAGTCGCCATTGTTCTCGAGATGAGTCGCTTCCATGGACACTTCTCAATGTTGTCACACCAAGAACCACGCCCAAAGCTGTCAGGTGTCCCCCTCAGGACGCTGATTGGCTGCACCACTTTTGCACAGACATAAACAGATAACTTGAAGCCTGGCAAGATGGATTCTCACGTGATCTTGTGATCTCACGAATCTAGCTGCCTTCCAAGTTAATGGAGCTGATACCAGGTAACTTATTAGCCACAAAACGGGACCGTGCTGCTTCCCCACAGCATCAAATATGTCAAATTTAATAGTCAGTGAAGAAGAGAAACACCAGTTTTACCTCGGCATCAGATTTCATCGCAATGTCCACGTATTTCCCAGTCAAAGTTTCTCCAGAAGATGCTGGTGTCTTGGTGGAGCTACGGCTGATGTCACAAACCTTGATTAACTAAGTTACTGACTGATAATTGGTACTGATGGAAAACAAAAAATACTCTTTAAAAAGTGGACTGAACTTTGAGATTTTTTTAAACACACTGGTATCGGATTGGTACTCAGTATCAGTTGATACAAAAAGTTCAGGTATCTCAGAATTGGTGTTGGGAGGAAGAATGTTGTATTGGAGCATCTCTACAGTACAGGACTACTCAAATGTGCAGTGGTGAATATGGAAAAGAAACATTTATTAGTCAGTGAACTGTTTTACGTAGGGTTACAGAAACCAGTTTTGTTCCCGGGACATCAAAGTCATGATCTGCCCTACTTTGCCTCTGATTGGCTAGCACTCTTTCCCTTCGCTGGTTAGGTAGGTTTGATTGGTTAGGGTTAGGCCTGAACAGTGACTGGTAAGGATGGGTCATGCATTTGCCCTCCTGGGAAGAAAATTGGTATCTATAGCCTTATGTGAAATAGCCATAGTTCAATCAAATCATCAATCAAATGATGCTGTTTAAGTTCTCACTAAGATGGATGGATGGAATGGAAGTTTGAGAGAAATAAACCTTTTGCGTGCACAAAAGAAGTCTGAAATCTTTTACTTGAACTCATGAAAAACGGGAGCAAAAACAAAAGTGCATTTATGTTTCTCTTGAGTAATAGATATATAGATGATTCTGAATAAATCCTTATTATTAAACATCTCATTATATAAATACCTAAATACTTGTTGGCTAAATCAGAAGATTCTTCCAAGTCACTGTGGCTACGACGCATTAAACACACACACACACACACAACATTTCTACACACGAGCAGTAAACACCAACAGTGGGATCATGTGTCGGCCACTCCCAGTCCAGCTGAATCTTTCATACGGCTGCAGATGATGTGGTTAATTATAGATGGCAGGACAAGCCGGGATCCTTAGCCTCAATTAGACAGGGCCACAGGGTTACTGACCTGCACAACGACTGTCAGTGCCTATTACACACTACACATGGCCAGTGACAGCGAGAGGGGCTGGGGGTGGAGGGCAGGGCTGGGTTACAAGGGCTACTACTGTATTCTTTTCTTTTCCGGCAAAAAGCAACATAGACACGCACCCGCCCCCACCCACCACACCACACACACACACACACACAGACAATCAGAAACCCACCAATGAAAACACGGTTGTCTCAAGCAGGCCTGTTTTGTAATCAGTGGAATTAATCACATTATTACCTTATTACTCCTGCCTGATTGTGTGTGTGTGTGTGTTTGCACTTATGAAGTTTTGCAGCTTTATTCTTGCTCTAAACACATTGAAAATGTTTAATTATTTGTGCCTAACTGATAATTCAAGTCAATCTGTAATTTCAAAAATTTTAACTCAATGGGACTTATGGGATCTTATTTTTTGTAATTTTTGGCCGTTATTTCTTTTGATTATGATGACATTATCCTTAACAAATTCATCGCTGAGATCTGGGAACATGGCAACATTTCCAAGAAGAAATTAGACAGGGACAGAAAAATGACGAGATTGTAAACAAACCTTGATGCAGTGGTGGAAAGAGGACTAAAAATCTGTACTCAGTTTCTTTGTAGGAGTACTGTCACATTTCAGACACAGTAAAGATAAACATTAATGAAGGCTATAACCATCAAACCAGAGCTACAGGATCACCCAATTTAAGAATGTTAGACTGAAGAGCCCTTTTGTGAACTAGTCAATTCTAAAACTAAATATGGAGCTTGTAAATGTTGTTGTTCTCCATGATTGTGTTAAATATATGTATTTTTGGCTCTTGCTTTAATTTTTGTCTTTTCTGTAATGCTGTAAATGGAGCTGCACACACAAGAAAAGTTTCAGACTCGTTCTGAATAAAGTATCATTGTAATCATCATTCAGTCTAACAGGGTTTCTCTCTCCCCAAACCTTCAGTCTAAACTACTCCCAACTCCTGCACTGTTCTGCTCGGTGGTCACTGACACTGTCTGTGGTCAGTGGCTTGGTGCAGAATTTTTTTCTTTTTCTGTATATCCTGGTCTTCACTGGTCTGTTTGTGATCAGAAAGCCTTGGTGGCTACAAACCTTCAGATGAAAGATCTGGATATTAATTAAAACTGTAGGCCTACTCAGTAGTGAAATATGATTTTAAAAGTATTGAAGCAGATTACATAGAGGAAATGCAAGAGTAAAATGACAGACTTGAAAAAAATACTCAAGTACAAATGTCCAGAAAAATTGTGCAGTTACATGAGTAGATGTAATCTGTTCCACACCTGCCTCCAGGAAGTCGAATTTATTTGAACGTGAACAGTAAAATTATGACCTAAAATGTCATTCAGAATCCTTTGATAAGAACAGTAATTTTACTTGGCAGGAACTGCTACCTTGATCTGTCAGTTTGTTTGTGTTATTGTGTGACGTTGGTGTTTTAAAAGGTTAGTTCAGATTCAACAAAGTCACACAAGATGCTACAGAGATGACTCAGCCTAAAAATCATATTTCCACCCATGAGGGAACAAGTGTGTTTGGTACAAACCCCAACACAATTCAGGTCATCTTTTTTTTCCAGTGAGAATTAAATGCAAAAATTATCACTTCTACTAAATCCTGACTCATATCCCAATTGCAATATTTGTCAAAATAATCACAATATGATTTTTTTGCATATCATTCAGGATAGATTGATAGATAAACTGATGGTTGGTTAAGGTTCAGGCACGATTGTAGTCATGTTTTAAAAGAAACCAAACTTGACTGTGTGTAGGAAAGACCTATGTTCTGTTGACCTATCTATCCACACTGGCCACCTCCCTTTGCAGACTTTGTGCTTAATATCATCACCTGACCTTTGCTTTGCTAATTACTAAGCGATACATGACATATACTATCTAATATACTAAACATATGTAGTTTTTCAGCATTTGCTGAAGACAGCGAGTTGGTGCTGTCATTTGTCTTGGAAGAACAGTCTCCAGTGTTCTGAGCTTTAGATAATCTGACTGAACTATTTGCTTGTTTACAACCTCAATGATCATCTGACCACTTGTGTTTCTTTCTCCATTAGACATTTTTGTCACAATGTCCTGTGAAGTCAAGTCAATTTTATTTGTATCGCACCAAATGATAACAGACTTATCTCAGGGCACTTTTTATACAAAGCAGGTCTAGACTGTGCTCTTTAAGTATTATTTACAGAGACCCAATAGTTCCCATAAAGATCAAGGTTTAAGGTGACTGTGTTGAGAAAAAACTTAATTAGAAAATTTAATTCGACTAAAAGGAACAGGGTAATTCCACACACTACCAACAAAGAAAAAACATTTTTTTTGAACACTCTGTGTAATTGCCTAAACTTGCTGTTACTGTACACACTTTCTTTTGCTGTACTATCCTGTGTTGTGACTGCTAACAGTCTGGAGCAAAAGCTAGCAAATAACAGCATCAGTGTCACCCACAGCTCAGCACAGAGCATTGATATTTGCCGTGTTTTTCTCACGGAGGTAGCTATTGGTGTAGTATGTCCCATTCCCAGGGTGTCTCTCATAATACTGTCTCTGGGAACAAAACCAGGCAAATAGCCCTGAAATCTATCATATAATGATCCAGCCCTAATGACTATGGCTTCAGGAACAGGACAGTCCTCGAGTTAATCACTGCTGTCTACCTTAAACTCTGTATCTTGTAATTACTGTGTCCTCTTGGCCCCCTGTCTCTTCTCTGCTCCACTTTATCCCTCTATCTACTAAGTACAGAAAAAATGAGTCTCAATGCAAAAATATATTTCCCTGAAACTGAGGTTGTTTGTGGATACGTTTTCAGCTGATGAAGGGATGCACCATGAGCATGCTAAATTTCTATTTGTTCAAGCCACTGCCCAGTCTCTGCTCCCCATCCACCACCTCCTCCTCCTCCTCCTCTGTCCCTGCTGCCTTACCTGTACTCACCTGTGTCTGTCTTTGCGAGTGAGTGAGAGCCAAGCCCCCTTTGGGACCTGCTGATTAGGGTATTAAAAATAAATGGGCTCAGTTTGGGGGGAGGTTTGGTGGCACGGTGGTATATATTTCTGTTAATTTTTCTCCCCCCTCCACCCCCCCTTTCTCCTATGTAGTGACTGATCTGGCAGAATATGATAGCATGGGCTGTCACGGCAATAATTAGGCCTATTTTCCGTGAGGTCATCTTACAGGGACGCTGGGCGGCTGTGGTTCACACACAGGGTGCTCTGTGCTGCTCCTGCCCCAGAGCCCCCAGGATATGATCGTCCACACAGGGCAACAAAGAATCACTCCGCAGCAAATGAACGAAACATAAAACACCAACAATCTGATATGGACCGTGGTTCCCAACGCTTTATATGCTGGGAGACTTTACCTCACTGGGCTTTCACAGCTCAGAATCAAACAGCCTTTTTATTAGCTGTGTCCAGTCTAAAATATTAAACAAGATCTGAAGGAGGATTAAGTTGTCAAGGGAATTACTTGTAATGAATTTCAAAAGGAGGGCTCAATTTTGTTTGTTTTGTGCACCAAAGTTGGCTAATTAGGTATGAAAACTTAATGTCTGAGACTAAATAAAACCTTAAGGGAGAAACCGGTGGTTTATTTACTGTAATAAACCATAAAATGACCATAATATGTCATCAGAGATGAAGGAAATATGCTAAGTTGAAATACTGGCTACTCTGACAGCAAATCTACAGCCGTGGTGTCCTCCTTTGGAATCTCTATTCCAAGCCAGAATGATATTTTACATTAATTAGATTTCAAATTAATGCCAAAAGTTTGCTGAATGAGTAAGTGTCTTTTTTATGAATTGTAAGAAATCATTAATAAACAGCAGAATATGTTTATAACCGTTAAATTGAACAATATGTCAGTGGAGTCTGGCAGACAGTGACTGGACTCAAACGTAAGCGTGTGTGTTTTAGAGCGGTGGGCTTTTATTTTCAGGATAATGGTCTTAACTTTACACCAACAGATTATTGACAGTTATAAACAGCTGATCAACTTCCAGTGTAGGACTTGTCATTGCTTGTTATGGTCAAATTATAATATTGTGCTTGTCTTGCACTCCAGTCTTCCTGCCTGTCTGAGCTTCCTCTGGTCTGGGGAGGAGAGAGCATGGGAAATAACTTGCTTAAACCGTAGATTTTATATAAGATAGGATTTCAACCTATTTAACTCACTATTTGGACTGCAGTACTCATTTTAGTACATGTAGCTGTTACATATTGCTCCTTTAAACAAGATCTGAAGGAGGATTAAGATGTCAAGGGAATTACCTGTGATGAATTTCAAAGGGAGAGCCTGATTTTATTTGTTTTGTTCACGAAGTCGAGTAATTAAATGTGAAAACTTCATGTCAGAGTCTAAATAAACCTTAAAAGTGTGAGGTAGACATGAGGGTATTTGGTAATGGTTCTGCTACCAGAAAGCCAACAGTGCCAAGTCAGAGCGCAACATATTTCAGCTCCATTCAAAACACTCCCTGGTTGGGTCAACAGCTGCAGGCTAGAATTAGAAATCAATTATTCAGCTTCGACAAGCTCATTAAGTCTCTGAATAGGATTTTCTGTTCTGAGTCTGCCTGCTCATTTCTCCTAGCTTGCAGTTTCTAATTAGTATTTCTTTTCTCTTTAAAGTTTGATGGGAGTTTGGGTAAAAACGTGGGCACTGACTTAACACTCGCAGGCCCGCTGGCTCCTCTGAACAGTATCATTATCTGTAGAGGAGGCTGTATCGGTACATTGGAAGACCACTGAGGTTGTTTGCTTTCAGTTTGGGCGCCGTCTAATGATCGGAGTCATCAGGCTAAATTAGGCATTAATAATCAAAGGAGTGTAATCTGGGTAAATTAAGCATTAATAATCAAAGGATGACTGGAAATTATCACACACACAGTAAATGAAGCAGCACTAATCAGCAGGAAGAAAGAGGGCATGAGGCCGACAAAGTATTTTGAGACAGAAAATGGAAGGATGTGCGCGGGAAAATGCATCCATAATCAGCTCCCTCCACTGAAGGACTACTCGGTGTAAAATGATTGATGTTGTCATAGAAACTTCCATCCACCCCACTCGATGGCATCCTTCAAGTGAAGCCAGACATAAGCTTGCATTTCATAATGTCGCCTACTGTTGCCTACATCACCTACAGTGCAAGAAGGCTTATTAGCAAACCCGTTCCATCCCTCACTGTCTCTCCCTCTCTCTCCCCACCCTGCCTCCTCCCATCCCTCCCTCCCTCTCTCCCTCCTCTCTCCCTCTCTTCCTCTCCTCTCCACATTGTGTCTGTCTATCTGATCCCGTGGCCTTTTGTTGCGCTATGAAAGGCCTGATGCCACACTCATTATTTTCTCCTTTATCTCTCTCCCCACTGCTCTGATTAGAACAGTCGCCCCTGACAGACGCCCTCAGCCAGCTCCTATCCATTACCGTGTGTGTGTGTGTGTGTGTGTGTAAAAGAGAGAGACGTGAAGCTACCTACCTACCTATATAAATCATAAGTGTTTTAAACACTATAAATGTCTGTGTTATGACGGAAAACATAGATATTGCATGAAGGGTAAAATATGAGGTACATTTTGATCATTTTTGTAAGGTAAAATTACACTGCCACACATGCACATGATACACACTCTCTCTCACACTCAGTCACTCACACTCATGTGCTCACATTCACACACCATGGGAAAACTGACTTGCTCGAGCCAAGTTTTCTGTTTGGGCTTTTGTGTTTTGGTGCGGCAAAGTTAGGGCTCTGAATTCTGAATGCTACTTAACTATTATGCTGGGAAAAAAAAAAAAAAAAAAGCCCAGACGTCCATTTCTCAGCTTGATGTGTACATGCGTTTGCCATGCATGTATGTGGGTCAGTAGACCAGGGATATTCCTAGAGACAAATTTCCCTGTTGATTAAACAGAAATTTTAATTTAGACTAGTCAATTAGTCTAAAAGTGTAAGAAAAGAGTCAAAATAAAGCACAACTTACTAACTGATGAAGTTAACATTGTCTAAAAAATATACATATTGTTCATCAAGAGCCATTTCAAACCATTACTGACATTCTTCAATTACCAAATGCTGCTGAAATGTGTGATATGAGTGGTTTTACACAAATCTCAACTGAACTACAACAAACATCAAATGTGTAATTCATAACACAGTTCAAACAGGATCAAAAAAATATTTGTATCTCATCATAGACTACTGTTAATATTTCTTCCAAATTAAGAAGCCATGGGGCACACTGGAAGGGGAAGGACTTCACCTCTCTATTGTTTTGAAGAGTGTGGCTAACGTTAGCAGTGCAGCACCAGCAGCCTGTTCTCCTAGCAGGTAAACATCCACGTGTCTGTGCTGAATGTGGTTATACATTATACTGCTCGAGTGGTTATATGTCAATTTATTCTGATACAGCCAACAAGACAACCTTATTTTCATTTTCCAGATCAAAATACTGACAAACCACTCTGGTTTATGAGATGTTATCTGTCCCATCTTCCACCTTGGTGGATTGTAAGAGGAGTCGGGCAGCATAGCATTTCAGAGGCAACAGGGTAAGACTTTATATTAATAAGCTTGTAATAAGCCTTAGTTAAAGCATAATAAGGTGGTTATAAGATGTTTATTAACATTAGTATGTATTAATAAATAAGTGTTAATAAACACATTTATTATGAGATCATTAATCAGATCATAAAACATTTAAAAGCACTTAAAGCACTTGTTAACAGTTTATAGACTGCTTAGGAACATTATTAAAGGCTTTATGAGTTTTTTATAATTGTTTATAATAGCATGACATACATTTATCAAGCTTAATGCCTTATAATGCCAGGATTTATTAAGCTTAATAAGTATTGTTCACATTTAGATCCACTGCACCCCAGAAGCACAGTAAACTGTTGATAAGTGCATAGTTAACTATTAGCAAGCGCATAGATAGCTGTTATTAAGTACATAATACAGTATGAATAAGTCTTCTTAAAGCAACAACAAAAGCTTAGTTAAGGTTTAACAATGACACTACTGGTAAGTTAGTTAGTAAATTTGTTTGGGATGCTAAACAATTATAGAAACTCTTACCTTAATGTTCTTAAGCAGTCTATAAACTGTTAACAAGTTTCTTAGTGCTTACAAATGTCTTGTCTGATGATAAATGTGTTTATGATGCTCTTAACACTGATAGTGTCTTATTAACACATATTAATGTTAATAAGCCTTTATAAGAGTCTTGTTATCTATTAACCTATTAATTAATATTACAAGCACCTTAATATGAAGTGTTCCCAGCAACCATTAACTGGGGTTGCACATTAATAAATTAAATTAATAATTCGTTTTTCTGACTAGTGTTACTGCTGCTGACTAATGAGGGTGGCAGCGTTCAGTCTTTTGGTCGTCTAATTGTTCACATTCCTACAACAGACCTTTATATCCACATTGGCTCCCTTCCTCTTGTTGTGAAAGCCTACAACATGAGTGTGTCATTCAGCAAATGGAAGCTAACGGTGGTTGTCTGTTATTTCACTGCTGATTTAGGGGGTTTGTCTATTGATGTATGCCCCCTTCAAATGAAGAAATTCACATAGTGTCATCCTTTCAGAATCATATTGTAATATAAGGTGTCATACATACAAAGTGTGCAGAAAAACCAGCAGGGAGCATTTAATACATCAGTCACTAATCTCCAATAAGCTGTTTATAGTTAAAGATTTAATTTATGCATAAATCAGTCACGCTGAATTATGGGAAACACTTTTAAATATTTACAGATACATGTAAAATAGAACAAAAAGCCTTTTTACACATATATTATTTTCTCATTGGTGCTCTCCCTCCGCGAGCAGTCTGAATATGTCATTTGCTTTCAAATTGCATTATCATGCAAAATGAAGCAGAAATTTGATGAAACTCAGATGGATTCACCTGAGTTAATGGAATATGGGTTTAAGAGGGAACTAATTATCCCAGTTTAGCAGGGAGTGAATGTATTTTCTCTGGAAGGCCTGATTTTGAATGTAAACATTAATGGCCTCCTTGATTAGCATAAGAATCGCGTGTTATTGTCCTGCTCACTCTGCGTCCTATTGGATATGCATCTGTGCTGCTCCAGACACACACACACATACACACACACATGCACACACACTCACACACACACAGAGACCACAAGCTTTAATACACTTATTACCTGCCTTATCTACTAATGATGCCATTTCTGTCTTTATTGTTTTGCTAATCCATAAAATTCATTTCTCCAATCAAATTACATATTTAAGGCCCAATACTATTACTGGAAGCTTCTCTTTTTTTCTTTATTTCTTTTTCTTTTTCTTTTTTACAGAGGCCAAGACAAATACAAACAAAAACAAGCTCCAACTGTTGAGGTAAAGGACAATGTTTAATATGAGTGCAAGTGAAGAGGCTGAGTCATTGTTATGTTCTTCTTCTTTGGTATTCATGCTCTCTTTGGCAAGAAACATTCCAGAGGAAAAGGCATT
Organism: Lutjanus argentimaculatus; assembly: GCA_034769285.1. Taxonomy (NCBI): domain Eukaryota; kingdom Metazoa; phylum Chordata; class Actinopteri; order Lutjaniformes; family Lutjanidae; genus Lutjanus; species Lutjanus argentimaculatus. The sequence goes on from JAWZSL010000019.1 coordinate 15,915,203, forward strand.
ACAGTATAAACAAAGGTGAAACAGAGGGAAAGATAAGGAAGTAAAAGGGAAGAAGGAATCCTGGGACCCAGGTGAAGAGTTAAATTAAGAAAAGGAGGCGATGAGGAGAGTTAAAGGGCAGGTGAGGAAGGGAGGCTTTGACTTGGGGCCTCCGGGGACGATGACCTTATTTCAAATTCTGGGTGAGGGACTTTTAGCTCTCCAACTGAGGAGCCCCCCCCCCCCCCCCCCCCCCCCAAAAAAAAAACCACACACATACACAAGTCTCAGATACACACACACACACACAGACACACTCAAACACACTTTCAAGGCTGAGTTCAGGAATAGACAGCCCCCCCTGAAGTCCTGCAGCTCCCTCAAAGGCCAAGCTGCTGCCATTGTGGTTAGTAAAGCTACATAATAGGTTACAGCGTACACTATTCCTCCAAGGTTCAACTCCATATCCTTGGTGGAACAGTAGCAAACTAGGGACCAAATCCTTCTTTAAAGCAGCTACAACGAATATTCGTATTGTGTTGATCTCAGAGGCACCTGTGGAGAAAAGCCGTCATGTTTTCACCATAATAACCACGAAATATAATGTCAAAAATAACATCATCTAAAGCAAAAAATCTCCTCTCGCTTCCTTTCTAAGTGCCTGAATATGGACATCTACAATTCCCTGACAGCTGGGCAAACTCCATCAAGATCGCATGATAAGATCAAAAGCTCCAGGGCTGCTATGGACCTTGTGGTGAGTTTTCTCAAATGGCCTATTAGTGGTCAAGTAAATGAAAGTGTAAGTCACATAACCACTGTTTGGGCAGGAGTCTTGTTGGTGTGAAAACCAATACGCCACTAGCAATGATGCTGGTTACATCATCAGCCCCTTCCCAAACAGGAAATAAATCATTAATGTCCCTTTTCCCCGTACACCGCATCCACTCTGACAACCTGACAGCTTCAGTAATGGTGTATTAAGTGGCATATTGCAACGCTGGTTACTGTTAAGGTTTACTATCAACTAGATAGTTGCTGCGTTAATCACTATTTTTGGGCAACCAGCGGAGATTTGCGAAGTTCTGCCAAAAGTAGCACAATGTCACCATGACCCATGATCTTTGACCACCGAAATCTGATCGGTTCATCTCTGAGTCCAAGTGGTCATTTGTGTCAAATTTGAAGAAATTCCCTTAAGGCGTTCTTGAGATATTGCATTCACAAGAATGGGATGACCTGAAAACATAATGCATCAAACCATAAAAACATAAAAGCATGTAAGTCATAAAGGTTTTTCAAAAATTCTGAATCACAGAGGTCCTTCAGCATATTGTCATGAATGTGCAGAAAAAAACATTAGGCTCACTCACACACACACACACACACACACCACACACACACACACAGAGAAGTGATTACATGATGATAATGATAATAATGTTGTTCATCCCAGTAAACATTCAAATAAAGGTAATATACAAACCTCATTTTACAAAAAGCTACCAGACTCTTCCCCTCACTCGTGGTCTCAGTTTTCATTTCTCCACTACATTGGTTTCCTGTCATCCACCATCCTTATCACTCTGTTTTGCTATACCCACTGCAATTTAGAGCTGAAAAGTGTAAAAACATGCATCACTAGTTGAATGGGCTGCAGCGTGCATCAGTGCTAACAAGGTCTAAAGGCCAAAGTGGTTAACTAGGAGCCTGTCTAACTCAGTCAGTCAGTCTGGCTCTCTTTCTGTCGTCTGCCTCCACTGAACAACTCAGCTGCTCATACCTCCTTAATTCTTATCCTTTTTTTTGTTTATCTTGTCAGTCTATATATCTGGACAATGTCCAAGATGACAGATTCCACTATCATTAAAGAAAGATTTTCCATTAATGGGCCCTGACCTTGTCTGACTACTGTACTTAAAAACCCTCTCTGCTACTCGGCGCACTTTCCCCTAATCACTCCCCTCACTCCTTGACCCCCCCCCCCATCTTCCCCCCTCAACTTTCCATTTCACCTCCTCTCTTCCTCACCATAATCTCCTGAATTTTTTTTCTGCGTCCTCCATAAATTTTCTGCTCCTCTCACCTTACAAGAACCCCCCTCTGTTGTTTGTGGGGGCTTGCCTGATAGCCATTAGTGTTACACCCTATTACATCAGTAATGACTGACTGTGAGCTCTAATTAGAGATGTGTTAGGGAGAGCTGACTTGCCCCCCCTCCTTCCTGCTTTTCCGCAGAGCTGTTACTGTGACTCCATCGCCGTGGCGACACCATTAGCACAGCACCTCTAAGAGTTGCAACTCCTGACTGTTAAAACCATTACGTTCATTACAGACCAATCAGAGGGGAAGGTGTTATGGCTAATTGATAAGCTGAACAATGCATAAAATCTTGTCTCTAATTGCCCTGCAGGAAAAGGAGAAAGTGCCCTGGGAGAAAGAGACAGTGAGAGAATGAAAGAGGCAGAGAGTGGGGAAGCGGCTGGCGTGCTAATTTCAAAATCTGATATTTTTCCACTCGAATAATTTAGGCTTACAATATGTCTTCATCCAAACATGCTGTAGATTTTTCCCCCTCCTTCTTGAATAATGGGATGTTTCTTCTGGGTTTGTCATCTGTGATAAGATGATTATCTGAAAGGTCTGTGGCACATTGTGAAGAGAGTCTCGCCTTCTCTGCTGGAGTAGGTAATCCTGGGTAATAGCATTATGGACACAGTGTTTTCCTAAAGCCCATGATTATCCACTGCTGTTTGCTGTGGGATTGACATTGGCCTCCCTGGTCTCTCCCTCTCTCCTCTCTCCTCTCTCCTCTCTCCGACTCTCCGTCTCTCCTTCTTTTTTATCTTACTCTCTTTCTCACTTGTTCGTGTCATCCTGTCTCTGACTCACCACTCCATCAAGCCCTTACATGCTCTTCTCTTACAATTCTACCGAGAGAAGAAGATGAAAATAGAGCACATGGAGCAACAAAAGAACAAATTGCTTGTAGACAAGAGTGCCCCAGATTTGAATGGCATGTTATGTTCTCTCTGTCAAAAAATCGCACTTTCAGTTTGTCATTTTGGGGTTACCATCCTGCTCCAAAACTCAATGAGGACACTGCGGTATGCTATTTACTAAAATATGTTAGTAAGTCCCAGGGCTGCATGATATGGGGGGAAAAAAGATATTGTGATTATTTTGACAGATACTGTGAGGATACTGCGATATGATTCACAATTAGTAGGAGATTATTTTTGCATTTTCAGTGAAAAAAATTATTAAAATCGTGACTGTAGTACTTCATTATATACTGCTGCTTTCATGTGCTGATGAGCTAAAGACAATAAAAGGTCAAAAAAGTAATCTTCATTTCTTTATTATCTAGATTATTAAAGGAAATTGTTGGTATTACAACAGAAAATTAGCAAAGCCATCAATTTAAAAAAGCAATAAATAATAAATAAGTAAATAAGCAATATCTAAAAAAAAAAACTGGGGAAGAGTTTAAAATCAGCATTAGTTATGAACAAAAGAGGAAGTATAAACAATGGGCAATATAAACAAGATGAAATATAAACAACAGGAACAATATAAACAAGAGGAAATATTAACAAGGGATTGATATAAACAATAGGAAAAATACAAACAAAAAACAGACACAACAGTTGTTTTAAAACCATTGCACATATAATATTGATATTGCACGGTTGATATTATACACCTGAGTGAAATATTGATATTTTGTTCAAATTGTGTAAAAAGTAGGCCTGGACAATATCGACAAATCAAACATCACAGTGTTTTTGACCAAGGTGACTATAGTAGGGATGATGATTTCACAAAACAATAATACAAAGAGATTTTTGATGGAATAATCACTAGTAATGTGAATATAATGACTAAGTAGGTAAAATCAAATAGAAAACAGCTGGTAAGTTCAGAATTTACATCACTTTACGCTAATGCAGGCTTTAAAACCAGGATATCCAAAAAGACGATGTCTAGTCTCATATCACGATATCAATATTGTATACGTTTATTTCCCAGCCCAGGGAAATAGCCAGAAAAACATACCAAGTTACATGCTTTTTTTAATTCATGTGTGTTCTCAGTACTGAATTGTCTCCACAAAATTTGTTTAAAAATGAATAAAATACAAATTATAGATACGTTCTTGCTATGGGAGTATCAATCCCTCAACTTATGTGATGTTTGTGTTGTTACCTCTCGCTGCCTTTGGGGTCTTTAGGTTTTTGAGCGTTGTGTTATGGAGGTTTGTGTTCGAATGAGATCACATGAACTGAGCTAAGACCTCGGCTTTCAGCCAATTGGTTCACTCTTCCCTCAACACTTTTAGGCCTGAACCTGACCTGATCTCTCTCTCTTGCTGTCTTTCTTGTTTTTTTTTTTCCTCCCTTTAATAGTCTCAACATGGCCTTTTACTTAGCTTTACCACTTTGTGTCAATCTCTTGCTCCCGTGGTTTATGTGTAGTACTTGTTTGATGCAGTACATCTCGCAAAGTGACAAAGTAATCACTGGTGAATCATCGGTAAATGACAGGATGTAGAAGGTGTTTTAATCTTTCTCCTGGGCAAATAGTAAATGACAAAGTTGTTAAATCACCACTGGCTTATTGAGATGAAGTTAAGCAACACCACAAAAGTTATCATGGGATTTTAACAGCACAGATAAATGTATGCTCACTATTTGGCAAGCAACATGTCACTGTTGCCTTTTTTTATCTAATGTGTCATAACAGCTTGTTAAGAAATGTTTACAACCTAATTAATAACATATTTATAAATCATTTAGAAGGGTTGTCTTACTGTACA